>BPLR01013145.1:0-142457 GCA_021605095.1 Caerostris extrusa
TTTCTTCAATGGAGTGAAAAAAAGTAGGAATTGATTTAAATTTTTTTATATTACTTGTTTAACTGAAATAGGAAAAGATAAATTAACTACCAAAAAAGAGAAGAAAAAGTCATAAACTTGTGTTTTAGAGGAAGGAAGGAAAGTTTTGCAAAAGATTGTATGATCATTACTGGTTTCTCATATAACGGAAAACTCAAAGTAAGGAAAGTAGAATAGTGTCAATTACTGAAATTACGATCAAACATTTGTTTTATCCTTTGTTTTAAAAGAAGATTTTCCACGACTTTTCTTAAATAATCTTCATTATAAGGCTGAAAATCATACCCTTAAATTTACTGGTCTGTAATTGGAGAAAAAACAAGTAATATAAAAAAATATTCTTTTAAAGTCAATTCTACTTTCCTACTACCTAGTTCTCGAAAGCGAGGCACTGGATGAGGTTCTAGAATTAAAAATATCCAGTTCCCGAAAGGAATATATTTAAAATCTAATTCATATAGAAGATTGGAATTTAATTCCTTTTCAGCAGAAATTTATCTTTTATATGTACTATGTAATAAAAACAAGTATTATAAAAAAAAAAAATTTAAGTCAATTCCTACTTTTTTTCACTCTATTACAGAAAGTTCTTTACAAATAATTTTCATTCATTTTTTTAAGTTTATCTGGTGCCGTCTATTGATTTTTGTATGCAACTTAAATCTAAAAAAATAATAATTAATTAATTAAATTTAATTAGTGAATTCATATTTGAAAAACTGTATTAACATTCAATGTCATCCACTACAAGTTCAAAAAATGTATTTGAACTCGAGTGGATGAATGAAAACTATTTTGTGAACGATCGGAAATGTGAACAAGATATATATAGGGAGAGTGTGAACTAATAGAAGGAATTGAATATAGATTCCAAGATGCTTCACACATATATACCTGTGTCCAATTGTATCTATTTGTCATTCATCTTTGTATTACAATAGAGTATCTTCATATTTTCCCATCAAATTCTTAAATATCCATATAAACTTTTTTTGGAGTAAAATAGTTGTATAATTTTAATATATGTCTTTTAATTTAATTTGCTAAATAATTATGTGTTTTGTTTGTATATCATTTCTATCATTTTTTCAAATTCTTATTAACTATTCTTTTTCCAAAAAATTTAAATAGTTAAAGAGAAGATAATAGAGATTAATATTTAAATATTAATAATTTATTAATTATTTATAAGCAAATGTATTTTAATATAAAAAATATAAAAACTAATATAATTTATATTAAATAAAAATTATGTTTGTAAAGATTTTTGTATTATGGTAATTCTATAGATTATGGTATTAATAAAACAAACGTAAATTTGTACGGATTGAGTTCTAATAAAGCCATTGGTAACTACAACAACATAATTTTTATTCTTTTAAGAATTAAAAAAACCTTCTATCTTTTCTTTGTATTCATTCTTTTCAGAATAAAAATTCACATCTTATAAAAGATCATTATATTGTTCTTTCTATTGTTCTACTTATGCTACTATTTTTTAAGATTCGTATCAGAATTATTTTTTACGCCAAAGAATTTTCATTTTAAAAACAAATGTAATTTTATTCCTTAAAGAATAAGAATGAACAACTAAAAGAAATAAAGTATGAAACAATTTTTAAAGTATGTAAAGAACATTTAAAAAAACAAAATTTTAAAAGCTTTAATGTGTTTTTTGCCACCAGCTGATTTCTACTGTATTGTGTAATCTATTCATCATAGTAAAAATAAGAGCTTGAATAAAATTCTAGAAGTATGGAAATGTCTTTTCTAGTATTGTTATGTCTGTTTATTTTAATTATTAAAATTCTAATAATTAATTTTTTGTAAATCCTAAATCCTGTAATCTAATAATTAATTTTTTGTAAAAACACTTCTCTACTGTTTTCATAATGAAAAATAGTATACAGATATTGTAAAATTATCAATCCGGCTTTTGTTGGCCTTTCAATCTTTATTTTTGATTTTGAGTCTACTTAAAATTAACAACCATTTTGTAATTGTAAATATATTGCATAATTTTAACTTTAGATGTAACAATACATACTTTACTATGTCAATATATATATTTAACTATATCAATTAACTTTAACTATTAAAACTCTAATATTCAACTATTTATTATTCTAATACTCAACTTTTTATTTTATTTTTATTTCATGAAAAAAAAAAACGATAAAAATATTTTACATTTATTAGAATGCTTTTGTTAATATTTTACTTTTATTAATAATAAATTGAAAGATTTGATAAACTATTAAATAACTGCTAAGTAAATTTATTTGTTTACTTTGAAGATAATTCTTTAATTTAGAAAACAACATATCAAACATATTACAAAAAATACTTTTTTATTCTTTTTATTAATTTCATCTTTAATATTAGTTAACTTTTAAAGATTTGGCATATTTTTTCATATTTGTTTACCTTTTTCTTTTTTATTACAACTTTATGTTCCGTTTCTTGTAATTTTTCACTTTCTATAATAGTTTTTGTAATGGTGTAAAAGTAATAAATTTTATTAGATAAAATCTTTCTGTAATCTACGATGGCAGAAATTAAAAATTAATTAGAAAAAAAAAAAGCTTTGCAATTTTTTTTTTCTTACAGACTTTTATGTAGATTGTTTATTGACTTTTTTGTACATCTTTATAATAAATTGAAAATGTAGATGAATTTACTAAATTGCTTATTAATAAAATGTGTCTTAGAACAGTGTTCTTCATTTAAAGAGGTGGCATGTTATAGGGAATCAATTTTAACATTTTCATCTTTAATATAAATTAGATGTAAAATATTTAGCTAATCTTTTATTTATCTTTTGGTTTCACTTCATTTTTTCCCATTTCTCAGAAAATAAAACTTATTTTTTAAATCTCCTTTTTTTTTTAAAAATAAATCTCCCTTTTATTTTTTTTTAAATAAATCTTCTTTAATTTTTTATTTATTTTTATTCTGTATAAATCAATTCATTTTGTAAAGAAATTTTTTTCTATAAAATATAATGAAATTAAAAATAAATATATATATTTACATCTATATTAAATAATTGAATACTTTTTTCCCATCATATTTTATGTGGGTTATCCTAGTGGGCTTTTAATTGTTTAACAATTTTTCTTCATACGGTTTTACAATAAACTTAAATTTTACTTAAATTTATTAAACATCATACTGCATAATTATTTAATAAGATCACATGTTTCATTAAAAAGTGTTCTTCATTTTAGAAAAGGATTATACAAATTCATTTTTCATTCATCATTTGTAGCATTTTCATTAATATATATATACTGTCTAAAATCATTTTCCTTCATATGACATTTCCATGTATTTTTTTTCTCTGTATCCCAACATTAAATGTATACATACGCAGGGTAATTATAATTAAAGCCCCTCTTAACAATGCTGTAAAAAATAACCACTCGTCACAGTGAATTCAAATATGAACTGAAGATAGTTGAAGAAGAGGGGAACGGTATGACATCAAAAAAAAGTTCCACCGTTTTTTTCCCATTCAATTGGATATGGCCTTGCCGTTGTGGATGGGCTTTCTACTCACAGTGTCACAAATGTTGAATGACTTGAAGTAATTTTTCCGCCAAATAACCGAGACAATCAAGAACATTGAACACTACAGTTGGTTTAATGTGCAACCTATGCCAAATACGGCGTAATTTCGATTCAAAATATCATTGTTAGCCGAATTCACTTTCTTTTTGCCGCTTGCAGCGCCATCTATTAATACGCTTTTAATACCATACCGTTTCCCCCTTCTCCAAGTATCTTCAGTCCAAATTTGAACTCATTGTGACGAGTAGTTCTTTTTTTTACAGTATTTTGTACAGGCATTAATTATAATTACCCGGTATATATGTACATTGAATAAAAATAATTAATTGATTAATATCTATAATTGGGATAACTTTATTCTTAATAATAAGGAAATAAATAATAATATTAAATGTAGATCAGCCAATAGATATTATATACAGAAAGAGATTAATCTAATATCTTAACTGATATTATTTTTAAAAAAAAAATAGAAATTTAATTACAGTATTTTTTTTTATATATTTTTAAAAAAAAATTACTTAATTAATTTATGTATTTGTTTGATTAATATTACAAAAAGAATAATTATCTTTATAATAAACAATTCCAGCTATTACATTCAGGCTAGCCTTTATTTCGTCATCTCCTGTATAATATTCTTCTCCGTTTTGTTGAATATCAGCTGTAAAATTAAATATAGGAAATAAATTTAAAAAAAAAAAAAAAACTTCCATAAATTCGAAAACATTTTCATTTTACTATATTCATAAAAATAAATATTTAAATATGAAATATTTCATATGTCTGTCGAAGTGTAATATTTACTTAAAACAAAATTTTCCATTAAAACTATTTTTTATATTTTATCATTTTTGCAGTTAAAACAATTTTATAAATTTTATTATAAAAATTAATTCAAGCATTATTGTCTTTTCTGGCCAAAGATACGTATGTTTAAAAATGCCTAGAAACGTATGCTGTTTGAGCAATTTTCCATTCAAATTTTTTATTCTGCAGGCACTCTATAAAATTAAGTAAATTAATTGAATAATTACCTTTGAAATAAATTTTTAAATAATGTTAATTAATTAAAACACATGCATTGCTGAAATTATTACATTGGTCGTTCTTTTTAAGAACAGTCTGATTTTTTTCTCAATATGTGAATTGAAAATTTTAATTATAAAATTCATCAAAAATTAAAAACATTTTAAATATTTGGTAAGTGTTAGAATTAGGGGAGGAAAAGATAGTTTGAGAATATTATGTAAGATTTATTTTATAGTAATAAAAAATTGTTTTTTCATGTATAATTGCAATATATCAAGAAAACACTACCAATATCAAAAACATATCAGGTTTGCGTACATTAAAAATTTTATTTTGTAGCTCTACTAAATGAAGATATTTAAAATTTTTAGGCAAGTTTACAGAAAGTGAGAGGAAAGGAGTTTCAGAATATCTCTTTAAAATTTATTACAGTAGAGAAAGAAAATAATTTTTTTAAGGTTTCTACATCTAACAGAGTTTTATCATGCAATTTAAACATATTAATTTGCAAAAATGGCTTTTTTTGTCCCGTCAAATATAAATATATAATTGGAATATTTTAATAAAAACTATTTATTTTAATCCTATTAGTGTTAAGCTCAATATAAACCAACTGTCTTTATCCAGTGTGCTTTTGGAATTTTTATCCAATGTGCTTATGGAATTATTTTTTCTATTTATCATTTTAATTTGTATTTCGTTCTTTATAGAAATTTAATTTATTTATGTTCCTTTTATTTAGAAAAAGTATCTGGTAAGTAAAAAGTATGTTAAAAATGCAATAGGTCTAAGTATAATAAATTAACATTTTAAGCTTCATACAATCTTCCATACAGTTTTGATGTAATTAAAAATGGCAGCCATTATGAACAATAAAATTCAACATTATTATCATGTTCAATGTGACAAGCACGACATAAATATAAAATAAGAAGAATACATTTAGGGAAAAAGTTTTGTTGCATAATATGGTGTATAAACTTGCATATAAATTGTGATAACTTTGTTTTGATAAACATAAAAACAAACAAAAACAAACAAAAAAAAAGAAACATTTTTAAACGAGAAAGATTATGCTTTCATAAAATGCACAAATTGAAAATGCATTTATCAGCCGAAAATCATTTTTTTTATGTAGTCTATAATGTATAAAATGTCTAACTGGTTTGTTGTCGACGCGTAGAAGTGTGATTTCATTGTGTAAATCGTATTGACCATAAACATGCGACTTTTTGAAACACGATGCTTGGATACGATATCCGCCATAAGAACTCTAGCAGTCCAATAAAATTTAGCTTTGGTAAAGTTGTCAGAATTAAAAGTCATAACCAAGTGCAGTGCTTGTTGTTAGATGTAAAAAGTCCATGGTTTCACACGACGACCACAGACTTAATTAGAAGCTACATCAGGGATGGGCAAACTTTTTCGGTCGCGGGCCAAAAATCAAAAAAAAAGTTTGGCGGGCGAAGATAAATTTTTCTAATATATTAAAAAACAATATACAAGTATTACAATTTAAATATGTTAATGAGATGAATGAAATTACGATTTCATTTTTAAAAATTCCTTATATTGAGGTTCGAAGTGAGATATACTGATTCTCAGGAACGAGGCTAAATGCTCATCTGTCAGTCTACTTCTATATATAATTCTTTCTAAGGTTCTAAGAAGAAGCAATCATAGCACTGATTTTCTGGGAAAATTAAAATTGGAAAACTTAATTTCGATAAAGATTTGTAAAACTCTAACTTTATATTTAGAAGCAACTGCTTGACATGATTGTTAGATTGCAATTCAATTAATTCAACCTGCAAATCTGACCTCACTGTTTCACAATTTACGTTGAACGACATGGTAAAAATATCCAATTCTGTTTGAATGGCAATGAAATATTGAAAAACAAGGATATTTAATCAAAGTAGAAAAGGAGAGTGATATATAATACATAAATATTATTTCTTTTAATTTTTACCTCGGACCGGAAAATTAAAATTCTATTCTCGGGTCGGATAGAGATTTCCAGCGGGCCGGAGTTGGCCTGCGGGCCGTACTTTGCCCATCCCTGAGCTACACCAATGCGGCGCAAGTGTTTATTAAGAAAATCATCTCCTGTCAAGAGTCGGAAATTTGCTGTAAAAACTGCGCAGGGCGTCCATTGGGATGGGTGGTGAAATTAGTATATTACATGTTTTTATCAGTTGAAAAAGTTAAGTTTGTTTTAAGGGTCTGTCTATTTTCTACTTTACTTCAGTTGCCAATCATTATGTGTGTTTTGTGTTCTCCTTCAGGTGGTGGCCGTAGTGTCGGTGTTCTTCATCTGCGTGTCCATCGTCACCTTCTGTCTGAAGACGCACCCCAACATGAGGGTGCCGGTCATCGTGAACAGGACCATCCACCAGCCACCCAACGGGACGGCCCTCTGGACGCTGGACAAGACGAAGACGGAGGCCCACGAAGCCTTCTTCTACGTGGAGAGCGTCTGCAATGCGTGGTGAGCATATCTCGAAGATCGTCGTGACGAAAAATTCAGTAGTTGAAAAATTTAGGAGCCTGATGAACGAGTGACTAACGCTCTTGCACTCGATACACAGGTTTCGAGTTCGAACCCATTGGCGCCATGGATGTTTGTAGTGGTTCGAAATCCACTTTAAGCCGTAGGTCCCTGTCTCCTATGAAACAAAGATTAGAAATAAAAATGGTCAGATCTGATAGATGCTTCTTATTCATCTGCGCAACTGCCCCATAGTGGGCCAAGGTTCCATTAGCCTACTGACAGATTTAGAAAGAGGAGATGTTTACTTTTCAATGGGGTAAAGATTGTCCACCATACGTCCAACGCTCCACAGTCATATGCAGACCAGAACTGAACCCACAGTTTAAAGTGGATTCCGAACCACTACAAGGATTCAAGATACTGTCGGGAAACGAACCGAAAAAGTGTGGCATCGAGCGCCAGAGCACTAGTCACTCGGCCATCAGAGAGAAATTGGGAAATATATAATGAAAGCGATGTTTCATAACCATAATAGCGAATCATCATAGAAGTATCATATTGATCTCACTCACTGCTTGTGTTCGGGATATTCTTGTTCCGGTTATGGTTATAATAGGGTTAAAGATAGAAAATGAAATCGAATGATTTATTTATGGATCATAAACAATCATGACAAAAATTCGAATTGTGAAATTAAAAATGAGGCTGATGTTAACCTTCATGATAATTTATTAACGAATATATAATCATATTTTTTTACTGAAACTCGTGTAAGGCAAAAAATTCTCCAAAACGCTCCAAGACCTCTAATTACACATAAAATATCTTTGCCAAGGCACAGCAGTACAGCTCCATCAGTCTCATTGAAGCTCTTTGTCTGCAGTGTCACGTTTGCACAAGAAAAGCCACACCTCAACACCGAGATGCGGCCACATCCATCCTCTGCAAAATAGTTCTAAAATTTAAGCCCCTCACGTCTGAAGGGCACGCTTTTCCGGGGGGTCTCGGATACGGGGGTGTGGGGCAGAGTGCCCGCTGCATTTGGCGTGGACAGCTGGCCGAAGCCAGAATTAATCGCGTCTGTTGGACATGAATGGCACTTAACTGCTGTTAAACATCCCGGCCGATGCTAATGGTCTGTTTTGGGGTCTCATTTTGATTCCGCCCAAACATTGACGGGCAGAAGTCCTGGTATTATAGTCCTGGAAGAGTCATAAAAATGGAGTTTTAGATGGATGCTGCACTCCAGCGGAGATGGTAATACTGCATTGAGAGTGTCCATGTTGTTGTTTCTTATCCCACTTGGCTGGCAAGCCCACGAGCCCCATACGTACTCATGATTGAAGGGAAGGAAGCAGCTTCTGTTGTGATGGAGCACCCGTTGGTAGAAGTCTGACTTTGGCTCCGTGACGCTCTTATACAGTCATAGGAGACCGGGAACTACGGTTTGAAGTGGATTCCGAACCACTACAAACATCCATGGCACCACCGGGATTCTAACCCGAAACCTGAGGCACCGAGCGCCAGAGCGCTAGACACTCGGCCATTCAGGTCCCAAATTTGTGAATGCCAACGGCACGCGGTGTTCCCAGGTGGTCACCCACTCAAGTACTGACCGCGCCCAATGATGCTTGACTTCGGTGATCTAACGAGAACCGGTATATTCAGCATGGTAAGGCTGTTGGCTGAGAGTGTCTATATAGAATAGGGATTTCGGAAAAACGGGTTTCGTATTGTTTGTTAATAATGCACATTTTTGGGTAGTTAATTCATAGAAGATGTTCCTTTATCTCAAAAAGTTCTACTCATTAACTAGATGTTCAGAAAGAAAATAATATTAATGCTTTTAAAGGAAATAAACTGTTTAGAATAAGGTGTTTTTGAAATTTTTTTAATACTAATAATTATACGAGTTAACCAAAAGATGATGGATGATTCATTACTTAAAAATATAGTTATCTCACTTTAATGATTGGTCTCAGGAATGGAAAAATAATTACCTAAAAGGGTTCAGTTAGTGGAGGAGATATCCAGGAAGGAGTTAGTATTGCTGTTAAAGAAAATTGAACGTTTGGTACCAGAATTTTTCTTTAAATAGTTTTGGGCTATTAATTATATGAACTTGAACGGCTAACCAGCGATGATGGATAATTTAAGATTCAAAAGGAATGGTCTAAGAAACTTGAAAATTTAATAATGATGTGGTATGTTAAAAAGGTTCAGTTAATTGATTTGGTGTCCAGGAAGGAGATATACGTGGAGAGCATCTGCAATGCGTGGTGAGCATATCATGAAGATCGTTGTGATGCCGACAAATTCGTTAACAGTTAGAATCTTCACCGCGTCTGTTCGATTTTCAAAGCAGTGATGGCAATACATTTAAAGATTGGAAATAAAAGTCAGCTCAAATCTGAGTTTTTCTTTATTATCTGCGCAACAGCCCCATAGTTGTTGAATGTTCCGTCAGCCTACTGGCTGATTTCGAAACAGGAGATGTTTCCTTTTACGGGGTAGGGTTGTCAGGCCTACTCCTAGCGCTATTAGACCGGAACCTACGGTTTATAGTTGATTCCATCCCATGGCACAGCCGGGACACGAACCCGAATCCTGTGGCATCGAGCGCCAGAGCACTAGTCACTCGGCCATCAGGGCCAAATTGTGAGAAATATATAATGAAAGCTATGTTTCATAACCATAACATCGAAGCATTTCTCTAGCGGTATCATAAGGATTTCACCCACTGTTTGTGCCGAAGATATTCTTGTTCTAATTATGATTATAATGATTATAATAGGGCTAAACATACAAAAATGAAAACGAATGATTTATTTATGGATCATCAGCAATCATGACCGAAATTGAATTGTAAAATTAAAAACTGGGCTGATGTTAACCTTCATGATAAATTATTAGCCAATATATAATAATACTTTTTTGTTACGGAAACTTGTGTATGCCAAGCGAAACATTCTCCAAAACGTTTCAAGACATCTAATTACACATAAAATACCTTTGCCAAGACACAGCAGTACAGCTCCATCAATCTCATTAGAAGCTCTTTGTCTGCAGTGTCACGTTCGCACAGGAAAGCCACACACCTCAATACCGAGATGCGGCCACATCCATCCTCTGCAAAATAATTCTAAAATTTAAGCCCCCTCACGTCCATAGTGGGCGCTTTTCCAGGGGGGTCTCGATACTCGGGGTTGGGGGAGGGTTGGCCAAGTGCGCCCGCTGCATTTGAGGGGCAGCTGGCCGAAGCCAGAATTAATCGTGTCTGTTTTTACATGAGTGGCCCTTGACTGCTGTTAAACGTCCCGGCCGATGCTAATGGTCTGTTTTGGGGTCTCATTTTGATTCCGCTCAAACAGTGGACGAGCAGAAGTCCTGGTATTATAGTCCTGGAAGAGTCATAAAAGGGAGTTTCAAATGGATGCTGCACTCCAGCGGAGATGGTAATACTGCATTGATAGTGTCTATAGAATTGGGATTTCAGGAAAACAGGTTTCGTATTGTTTGTTAATAATGCACATTTTTGAGCAGTTAATTCATAGATGGTGGATTTTATTGTTTCATTATCTAAAAAGGTTCAGCTAATTAACTTGATGTTCAGAAAGAAAATAATATTGCTGCTTTTAAAGGAAATAAACTGTTTAGAATAAGGTGTTTTTGAAATTTTTTAATGCTAATAATTATGCGAGTTAACCCAAAGATGATGGATGATTCATTACTTAAAAAATAGTTATTTCACTTAATAATTATTCTCAGGAATGTGAAAATCATTACCTAAAAGTTCAGTTAATTGAGTAGGTATCCAGTATCCAAAAATCCAGTAGGTATCCATATGTAACTCCAGGAAGGTGATATACGTGAAGAGCGTCTGCAATACATGGTGAGCATATCATGAAGATCGTCGTGATGCCGACAAATTCGTTAAAGGTTAAAAAATCTTCACCGAGTCTATTCGTTTTTTTAAAGCAGTGATGACAATACATGCAAAGATTGGAAATAAAAGTCACCTCAGATCTAAGTTTTTCTTTATCGGCTTTTTTTTTACTCTATTGCAGAAAGGTCCTTTACAAATAAAAGTTGAAATTTTGCTTTTACATCTGCTGCCACCTATTGGTATATGCAACTTAATTCTAAAAAAAATAAATAAAATTAATGAATTAAATTTAATTAATTAACTAATATTTGAAAAACTGCATTAACATCAAGTCGCATCCACCACAAGTTCAAAAAAAATGTATTTGAACTTAAATGGATGAATAAAAACTATTTCATGAACGATTGAAAATTTGAACAAGATATATATAGAGAGTGTGAGCTAGTAGAAGGAATTGAATAAGCTCTCCATTTTAAACCAAGAAATTGAATCTACTCATTTTAGAAACTCAAATGCAAGAAAAACCGCATTCTTTTGAAAGCTATTCTCTTTCTAAAATTCTTACCTCTTGTGCTTCTGCTGCATAATACATACTAAATGGTGAACCTGAAACCTTTTTCCAAAGTGAAAAACGAGATTTTAGTTGTATGGCCACCTTGAAAAGATCCGGATGTGAAACTGGGGCGGAATACACGCATATCTGGCCGAAAGAATCTCAAAAACGGAAAAGTTGATTTATCTTCAGCTTCAAACGTGCAAAAGATTTAAGTTCTTTTAATACGCTTTTATTAGTTTCACCTGTATGTTTGTTTGTTTGTAACTGACTCTTTGGGCTCTATTTTGCCCTACTTTAAGCGATCAGATTTAATTTAAACATTGTAGACTTATCAAGGACACTAAAATAGTTTGATAAGTTTAGTATCTCATCATGATTAGGATCGCCAGGATGAGTGATTTTAGTTTAACTTATGAAGATCAATTTTACTCATGTAGAATGAAAGTACCTAAGACATTCAAACCTCCGTGGGACAGTGGCACAACAGATAACGCGCCTGACTATGGATCAGTAGATTCCCTGTTCGAATCCTGGCTGGCTCGACCTATTCGCATTTAGCCTTTGTTTTAGTCACAATTAAATTATTGTAAGAACTATAGTTCCATTCCTCCGTACCGTGACCTCATTTAAATATTATAATTAAAAAACTAAAAACGCGCTTTTAAAAGTAAAACCTAATTGTTAACATAAGAATAAAAAATATCACTGTTCTAAAAGCGTGGGGTGCTTTGTATGACATTTTTAAACTAACTCTGCATTTCGGAATGTAACTAGTGAAAGATTAAAGCGATTGATATCAAGCACCCCACGCTTTTATCATTTCAGTCAGTCGTCAGTCATTTTATTCTGATGTTAACAATTATTTTTTACTTTTTAGTTTGATTCATTCTAAAAGCGTGTTTTTTAGTGTTTTTAAACTATAATTTATTAATGAATGGACTTTAAACGGATCATTTCTCTACATACTTTTAAGGAGAAAATAAGTTCTCAATTTTAAACCTAGAAATTCGAATCTACTCATTTTAGAATCTGAAATGTGATACCACTGCATTCTGTGAAATCTTCTAAAAATTCTTACCTCTTGTGCTTCTGCTGCATAATACATACTAAAAGCGAACATGAAACCTTTTTCCAAAGTGAAAAACGAGATTTTAGTTGCGTGGCCACCTTGAAAAGACTCGGATGTCGTGAAAATGGGCAGAATACAAGCATATCTGGCGGAAAGAATCTCAAAAACGGAAAGTTGATTTATCTTCAACTTCAAACGTGCAACAGATTTAAGGTTCTTTTTTTTGTCCCTTATCTCTTTAAGTAAGAAACTATACTTGGTGAATATTTATTGGCTTGTCTTGTACATAAAATAACTACTGAAATTGTAAACAGAAATTCAGAATTATACACATAAATTTTATTTTTATGGATAGGATATTTGGATAATATTTCCTCCAAAATATATTCCTGGATATGTTTATTGCACCCCATTATAAATATGCATAAATTATCATGTATATATAATGTATTCCAAATGAAATTTGAAATTTATTATAAGTGCTAGACAACAATCTACATACACTACATTGAGTTTCAATTGTTAGCAATGGTCAGTGAGTCAAAATTGTCACAAATTTTTAAAAAGTAATTGTTGTACATAATTCATATAATTGTATTAATCAGCCTCTTTTATTTGTTTATTTATGTCGAGGACTGGGTCGTATTAACCATTTCACAGTGAGCAGCCCAAGTGTGCTGCTCTGACGAACGCTATTACTCATTTAGCACTACCCTGGAGACACGTATAGCTTGAAGATATGCTAGGCACACGAGTAACACTAACCCATATCGCTCTACGATACTATTAGACCGTGAACTACGCTTTAATGTGGATTGCGAACCAATATAAACATCCATGACACCGCCGGGTCTCGAACCCGAGGGCCAGCCACTCGAGCATTCACGCCACCGTTATAGCTTGTTCCCTTTTTAATGATTTGACTTTAAACGGATCATTTCTCTACGTACTTTTAAGGAGAAAATAAGCTCTCCGTTTTAAACTAAGAAATCCGAATCTACTCATTTTAGGAACCGAAGTGCGAAACCAAAAGCATTCTTTTGAAATCTGCACTCTATCTTAAAATTCTTACCTCTTGTGCTTCTGCTGCCTAATACATACTAAAAGAAGAACATGAAACCTTTTTCCAAAGTGAAAACGAGATTTTAGTTGTATGGCCACCTTGAAAATGGGTAGAATACACTCATATCTGGTGGAAAGAATCTCCAAAATGGAAAAGTTGATTTATCTTCGGCTTCAAACATGCAACAGATTTAGGGTTCTTATTTTGTCCCTTATCTCTTGAAGTAAAAAACTATACTTGGTGAATATTTATTGGCTTGTTTTGTACATAAAATAACAACTGAAATTGTATACAGAAACTCAGTATTATACACATAAATGTTATTTTTATGGATAGAAAACTTGGGTAATGTTTCTTCTAAAATATATTCATGTATACGTTTACTGCACCCCATGCTAAATATGTGTAAATTATCATTTATGAATAATGCATTCCAAATGAAATTTCAAATTTATTATAAATGCTAGTCAACAATCGGCGTACAATGCATTGAGTTTCAATTGTTAGTAACGGTCAGTAAGTCAAATTGTCACAAGACAATTTTAAAAAAAATTAATTCTTGTTGTACATAATATATATGTGCATTAATCAGTCTACTGTGTGCAACTACTACTGCGTAGTCTCTTTTCTGACTCGGTAACATACACCGAAAACACCAGAAAGAAAAGTACACTACATAAATGAGTGTATTATGGATAGAAAAATTGGATAATGTTACCTCTAAAAATATATTCCTAGATGAGTTTAGTGCGCCACATGATAAATATGTGTAAATTGTCGTACTATTGTGCCCAAAAAGTAAGATCAATTTTTTTTTCAAAAACTCTTTATTTATTCTCCCAACATTATCTCATCGTAATCCTCTCCGGACGCAATGCGCTTATGTCAAGGTTTTTTCCAATACTCAATGCATGCAAAAAGTCATCGTTAGTGGTCTTCAAAACACGCGCCGATTCACGTTGAATTTCTTCAATCGTCTCAAAACAATGTCCCCGGAGTAGTCTTTTGAGTTTAGTGAAGAGCTAGAAGTCCCACGGTGGGAATACGGTGGTTGTGGAACGATATGGATTTCCTTTTAGCGAAAAAAAGTCACGAAGAATCAATGCAATATGAGCTGGCGCATTCAGTGTTTTCGATATCAATCGAGATTTGACGCGTTTGAGGCCCAAAATGGAATGGACCGATCCTTTTGAAATTCCAACATCAGCAGCAAGGTCTCTAATTGTAAATCGAAAGTTTGCAAGCACCAAATTTTCATTTTTTGAACGTGAGCTTCGTGGGTTGAGGTGGATGGTCGACCAGAGGGCTCTTTATCTTCAACTCTGGCCGGGGCCGAAGATTGTTTTGAAAGATTTTGTGTTAATTTTTACAGGTGACAACGGCCCAGAGTCTATCACCTGTACTGCGTCTATTTTGTGACTTTTTCAAAGTTTATTTAATTTGTTAATTTCATTCGGTGCCTTACCTCCACGAGGTCCCGGCTGGGCAACGTGTTTTACACGGCTAAAAAGGCGATATTAACTTCTTAGGGTTGAACTTCCCTGGAACTCAGATGGCTGAACCAGCTGAAGATTTAGGTAGTGTGGAAGGAGAGCTCATTAATAGAGCGACGAAATTGTATCGATCGTTGCTCGATATTACTCATCAGAGTACAATTAAGGCTGACGATAAAGGGCAAATGAGAGACATGATTTCTGGTTTGCTGGACATTATTAATGCTCAAGAGAAAAAGATCAACATACTTACAGGAGCTAAGGAGGAGTTGGAGAGATTATTTAAAAATAAACCATCTTTCGCGCAGGTGGTGAAAGCTCCTAAAAGAGAAATCAGTAAAGGCCGCTCGCGTAGTAAGAGCCGGCAGAAAAAGCAGCAGGCTTTTATTATAAAGCCTAAAGATGAAAGTAAAACTGCTAGTTTTACGAAATCGAAGCTGAACCAACATATTAACATTAGTAGGCTGAATGTTGGTATTAAAAAAGATTAAAAACATTTCTCGAGGTGGTTTATTTATTGAAACCACAAACTCGGAAGACGTGGATAAGATTATAGAGGAGATTAATAGAAGTGAGGGAATAATGGAGGATTTCAAGGTTACTAAACCTCATTTTCGAAATCCCACTATTATTTGTTACAACATTTCAAATGATACTTCTGAGGAAGAAATTGTTCGTAACATTAAAGACAACTATATCGAAGAGGAGGCTGAGAAAGATATTTTGAAAGTTCGCACCTCGTTCAAAACTAAATATGGAAAGAATTACGTGTTAGAGTTGGGGCCTAACTCTTTCAACAATATAATAAATAAAAAGTCCATCACTATCGGATGGGAGATTATTACGGTTAAGGAGTTTCTGAAGCCTCTCCAATGCTATAAGTGTGGTCGTTTTGGCCATCTATCGAAATTTTGTAAAAATCCTAAGGAAGTGTGTACAAACTGTGGATGTGATGATCACAGTTGGAAGAATTGTAAAAATAATTCTCATTGTTTAAATTGTCATTTCCATAACAGCAAGTATCATTTAAATATGCCTGTGGACCATAGCTGTGTTTCTTCAAAATGTAAAATATATGAAAGGGAAATAAAAAATTTGATTACTAGAACCAACTATGGATAAGTTTTTGGAAACAATGGATATCAAAGGTTCTCATATTAATTTAGGAAATTCCATTGCGGCTATGGCACAATTAAATCAGACAATGATTAATAATAGTTTTGATTTTTACTCGTTAAATGAGCCATACAGTCTGAATGGTACAATTTTAAGCATACCGATTTCTTACAAGGTTTTCCATCATGCTGAAAGTCCCAAAGCAGCGATTGCGGTTAAGCAATCAGCTCAGGTGCTTCTTTTATTTGAAAGCAAAAACATCGTTCTTTTAGAACTGACGGTGCACGCAGTTCCTTTTCTAATTTTGTCAGTATATTGTCCTCCAAGTGATGATATTGATATTTACTTGAATGTAGTCCAGGAACTGATTATTAAATTTACGGACTCCAAATTGATTATTTGTGGAGATTTTAATGCTAAATCTAGACTTTGGGGAAAGAGAGACCTTGACCTTAGAGGACAAAAACTTTTAGATTTTTGTAACAAAAATGAGCTCTCTGTTGAAAATAGTCCTGCTTCTTCACCTACTTTCTCCTCTTCTCGAGGGGAGAGTTGGGTGGACTTGATTATTTCGAAAAACATTGGTACACGGCTTCAAGTTGAAGTTATCGATGAAATTACAAATAGTGATCATAATTTAATTAATGTTTCTTGGTGTTTGGAAGTGGATGAAAATGTGAATTCAAATGTAAATTTCAGAAGCATTAATTGGCTTGATTTAAAGTTTAATCTCGCTCGTTTGCTGGAGGATCATCAGACTGTTATTGATGGTTTGTCTGTCCATGATTTGGACAATTACATCAAAGGACTGCAAGATGATATCTTGATTTGTATTCTTAAATCTCAAAGGCCCAGCAAGCCTGCTAAAGTAAAAAGGAATGCGGTTTGGTGGTCTCCTAAGTTGCGAATTTTGCGATCTAGAACTCGTGCCTTGAGACGTCTTTTTCAGAAGGAAAAGGACGATGTTCAAAAGAAGCAAGAAAAAGTTGCGTTTCAAAAGTCTCAAGCTATATATAAGAAAACTATTCTTGAGCATAAGAGATCATGCTTGAAAAACTTTATTTCTAAAATTACAACAAACAATTTGTTTGGTAAAAACTTTAATATTATCACTGATAAGATTGCGAAGAACAAAGTCTATGCACCAGTGCTACGGTCAGATGGCTCTCTAACTTCATCTACAGAAGAAACTATTACGGCTATAATTCAGCATCACTTCCCGGTTATGGCTTATCAAACAGAAACTTTTCAAGCTGAAACGGCATCCTCCAATTTTCAAGAGCTCTCCAGTTTGGAGATTGAAAGGGCATTGGCGAAGATTAAGAACAGAAAGGCCCCAGGAATTGATAAGATTCCTGGAGAGGTTGTGCGTGAGATGTTTTCTGCAAATAAGGAATGGTTCGTCTCTTTGTTTAACATTCTGCTAAGAAATGGAAGATTTCCAAGACCTTGGAAGACAGCTGAAGTGGTTTTGATTCCTAAAGTTCGGAAAAACTTGAACATGCCTTCTCATTACAGGCCCATTTGTCTTTTGTCAACATGGGGAAAGTTATTCGACAGAATTATTGTTGATCGGCTCATTTATCATCTGGAAATGGAGCAATTTTTCAGTCCTCATCAATTTGGCTTTCGCAGAAAGAAGTCAACTATTTCAGCTATTGAGAATATTAAAAGGTATGTTAGTCAGGCTGATGGGGAAGGCCAAGTTACTTGTCTTATTTCTTTGGACATTGCGAATGCCTTCAATTCAGTGAATTGGAATTTGTTGAAAGGGAAAATTTTGGATCTTCCCATTCCTCACTTCATTAAGAACACTATTTTTGACTTTCTCAAAAGATCGAATGATTTGTAATCAAGGAACTGACATTTCTTATAATATTGGTGTCCCGCAAGGCTCTTGTTTAGGTCCAATATTGTGGAACATTTTTATTAATGACTTATTACAGATGGATTTTGGACAGGACATGGAAATTCAGGCTTTTGCTGATGATATTGTTGTTTTAATGAAAGCTCCAGCATCTTTTCATTTTAAACAAAATAGTATTAGGCCTCTCAATATGGTGCATGATTGGATATCAAATCATGAATTACGCATCAATTATGATAAAAGCAAATTTATTTTGATTACCAGCAAGAAAGTTTCTCATATTCCCTCTATTCGAATTCATGATAATAAGATTGCCCATGTGAAAGAGTTGAAGTATTTAGGTATAATCTTAGATCAACGTTTCTCTTGGAGTCCGCACCTGAATTATGTTAAGGACAAAGTGAACAAATTACAACACAAGCTCAATAGATACTGTAAGGTGACTTGGGGAATTCAACCTCAAGTAAAGAAAGAGATTTATCATAAGGTCATTGAAAAGGTTATATCGTATGGTTACCAGATTTGGTACAAAGATGGTGTCAAGCAAAATATCAAGATTCGACAGCTGCAGCGCATAGCGCTCTTAAATGTTACTAAAGCTTATAAGACTGTTTCGTCTGATGCTATTAATGTTTTGGCAGGTGTGGCTCCTTTAGATATTAAATTGAAATTTTTAATCCATTTTTATCGCCTGGAGGCTTTAAGACAGAATATAGTGATTGATAATGTGGTTATTTCCCCTGCAGACTTAGAGGAAGACATGACGATAATTCCTCCATGGGACGTGGAGATTTATGACTGGAATGTTTTTTCTGACAGTTATAAAAACTCCATTTTTACAGATGGATCCAAAAAAGATAACAGAACTGGCTATGCATTTGTTCATTTTATTGACGGTAAGGAGCATTTTGTACATCAAAAAAGAATTTGTGATTACGCCACAGTTTTCAATGCAGAATTGTTGGCGATTAGAGATGCTATAAATTACACTATTGAGAATGAATTCTTCGATATGATTATTGTGTCTGATTCTAGATCTGTTTTGGAAGCGTTGAATAATGTCAATAATTGTTCAGCGGCTGTCCAAGAGTTAAAACAGACAGTCTGTGGTTTCAAAAATAAAATAAAATTTGAATGGATCAGAGCCCATCATGGTTTTGAGGGAAATGAGTTGGCTGATTTCTATGCGAAGAAAGCAACAGAAAAAGCAGATATTGATTTCTATATTAGGTATTCGCCTTCTCAGATTAAGAAGAATCTTTCGATGATGATTGATCGAGAGTGGCAAGAGAACTGGAATTCCTCTTTAAAGGCTCGAAGTTTGTTTAGTATTTATCCACAGATTAGTAAAAAGAGATTATGTGGAGATTTTTCATCAATCAGCTCCTCACGTCCCATGGAGTTTTTGCTTCATATCAGAATAGATTTTTTCATAAATCCAGCCTTTGTGCTTGTGAAGAAAAGGATGAGACAAGACATCATCTGGTGTATGAATGTCAGCTATGGACAGAATACAGAAAGAAAGGCTTTCCGAAGGACTTCGCTGGGATGTCTCTGAAACAACTACTTCAGAAAGGACTTCCGAAAGACGATTTCCGAGATTTTAAAGAAGCGTTTGGAAATGGCTCTGGACGAACAGTAACGCGACATATGGCTCATCTGTATATATGTATATAGTTGCTTCTTTTCATCTGTGCTTATTTTTTTCTCTCTTTATATTTCTTATCTTTTGTAAAAGCTTTTGCTTCAGGAGTTTTACTCCTGCTGTTTTCTTTGTATTTTTTTTCTGTGTATTTTGTTTGTTATTAAAAAAAAAAAAAAAAAAAAAAAAAAATTAGTTGGTGGAACTGATAAATCTTCCAGTCATTGATTAGGCAATTTATTTTTTCGCGTTGGTTGGTCCTAGTTGGACCCATGGGGTGTTTGGATGGTGTGAACGGTATCTTTGGGAAGTTCTAGCTTATTTTTGTTATGGACGTACGGTTCGGGATTGCTATCGTGATGCCGATCTGATGTGCCGTGTGCCTAAGGGCTGGTCGGTCTTAAGTAACTTGGACTTATCTTCAACTCTTTCTCCGCTTTCATTAAACTGTTTATACCACTTGCAAACATTTCCTTCCGATATAGTTTGCTCACTGAATGCCTTCTACAACATTCTACATGTTTCCGCACACGAATATTCATTCCGCAAGTAAAATTTAGTGCAAGTTCTTTGTTCAATTCATTCAGACATTTCAAAAATCGCCGAAATCACTTTTAGCGTCTCACAAAGCAAAGCGTAACTCAATCACTAATAAATAATTTGACGGCAAATTTCACACAGATGTCAAAGACAGTGAAAGCATCTTAAAAAAGAAAAAAAAATTAAATTCCATTAACCCGGGGAATTTTAAATTGAAAATTCGTCTTATCTTTTGGACACAGTAGTATATGTGTAATGCATTCCAAATGAAATTTCAAATTTATTATAAATACTAGACAACAATCTACATACAATACATTCAGTTTAAATTGTTACTAATGGTCAGTAAGCCAAATCGTCGCAATAATTCTTTTTTAAATTCATTGTTGCTATACATAATATATATGTGCATCAATCAAAATACCGTGTGCAACTACATGTAGTCTCTCTTCTGACGGGGTATCATACACAGAAGACACTAGAAAGGAAAATAAATAACTAATAAATGACATAAATGAGTCTGTCAGATCATTGTACAATAATTAATGTATTAACAATTGGCTATTTATTGTTGGTTGTCAGCAAAAGTGTAAAAGATGATGTTCGAATTTAATCCACGAACTGTGATGCAGGATTTACAATCCGGCATATAGAATTAAAAATATTCTGAAAGATTCCGGACATGTAACGGAATTTTTCCAGCAGCCACGTCAATGAATGTGGTCAATTACATAGAATTATCAACGGAAATGTCATACACCAGTATCTTGATATGACATCAGAAGAATTCATCATCACATGATAGGTCTAGTGATCGCACAGGCCGATCCATCAGCCTAACCACGCCCAATCCAATGTTGGCTAAATGTGACGTCTAAGTTTTTCGAACGTTAAGACTAAAATATTGCATGCAAAGAGTTCAACCGGGACCGGCCCTCATAGATAAACAATTCTGCACCCTGTGCAAATATTTCATTAGGCTTCTTTATCAATTCGGTCTAGGCAAATAATAAAATAAATAAGATTTATTTTAATTGCATTTTGGGATGTCATTTCAGCAAATTTACTAATTACTTTATCATAATTAATATTTTTAAGGCTAATGTTCTCCATTGAAATAATAGATATATTCGGTAATCATTCTTCTCCTAACAATGCTTTAAAACTTATTGCCAATACGAGACTTTATCACATTCTATATGATGTATATTTATTTATCAAAACAATGGCTACAGCTCATGCTACTAGTAAACTCTTTAAATGATGGCTTAATTATTCTATAACTTTGTTACTAAAGGGTTTTACGAATCAATTAATAACTGCAAAGTAGTTTAGAATTGTGAAAATAACTTTTATTACCAATTGAGAATTAAATGAAGCAAAAAAAGAAAACAATATTAAAAAAAAATTTAAGTCAATTCCTACTTTTTTCACTCTATTGCAGAAAGTCCTTTACAAATAAAGTGGAAATTTTCCTCTTACATATGGCGCCATCTATTGGAAGATACACGCAACTTTAATCTAAAAAAACTAAAATTAATTAATTAAATTTAATGAATGAATTAATATTTAAATAAACTGTATTAACAACAAGTGTCATTCACTACAAGTTAAAAAAAAATGTATTTGAACTTGAGTGGATGTATAAAAATATTTTATTAGCGACTAAATAATTGAACAAGATATATATAGGGAGAGTGTGAGCTAATAGTAGGAATTGAAATAAGATGAGTTAATTTCAAAATGGATGCATACAATTGTTAATAATAATCCAATTATACATTAGGCTTACTGTGTGTCGGAATTCCATGTTGTTCCTACATACATTTTGTAATTTAATAGTAAAGAAGTGTTCCGCTCTAAAACATTCTTTGTTATGAAATCTTTAAAGATATTCATACAGAAGTCTAATAATGCCCGCATTTGTCTTCCTTGGTGTAAAGTTCATATTTGCAGCTTTCTTCCTCGCTTAGCACCGCCTTTTGTAAGTATCGATTCGCAAAGTCAATACTTTTAAAAAGTTAACCTATTCATCCATGATTCTCAGGTTGCATACGGTGCCAAACTTTCAACAACTTTTCTAACTTAACTTGCTTTCTGCACATCTTATTATGCAGATGGTGATTCTCTCATGAAAGCGTCGATCAATAACTTCTAAAGCAGTCATTTCTATTTTTGAATTAATTCTGTCGAAGGAATGTTTCTTCTTCGGTCATCAAGAAGATTTGACTGGTTAATGTTCGAAATTTTGACTGCTCTGTCTGTCATACTGCGATTTCTTTTCTTGGGTGCCTTAAAATCTTAGTTTAAATTTCGTTTCTGGATGTTAAGCTAATCTATAAAGCTAATATAAACTGCATATATATGTTCAAATTAAAGTTGTCTTATGTCCTTACAAAACATCCTGCAACGAAAATCTTTCATAAAATAAATGTATTAATTTACTTCGTTCAAAATTTTAAGTATAATTTTCTGTTTGTAATTTCAGCAAATTATTAATTACTTTATCATAATTAATACTTTTAACACTAAAGTATTCCATTGAAATAATAGAAAGATCATTCTTGTCCTAACAATGCTCTATAATTTATTGTCAATAGGAGACTTTGTCATAATCTTTATCACGTCTATTTATTTATCAAAACAATGCAGCTCATGTTACTACTAAATTCTATAAATGCCAGCTTAATTATTCTATCACTTTCTTTAACTTTTTTATTTTCTTCACTTTTCGAGGGATTTTACGAATCCAATTAATAACTGCAAAGTAATTTAGAACTGTAAAAAGAACTTTTATTAACAACTGAGCATTATCTGAAGCAAATAAAATGAATTACTTTCTAACTAGATGCATACAGTTATTAACATTAATCCTATTATACATTAGGCTTAGTGCGTGTCGGAATTCCATGTCGTTCCTGCATACATTTTGTAATTTAATAGTAAAGAAGTGTTCCGCTCTAAAACATTCTTTGTTATGAAATATTTAAAGATATTCATACAGAAGTCTAATAATGCCCGCATTTGTCTTCCTTGGTGCAAAGTTCAAATTTTCAGCTTTCTTCCTCGCTTAGCACCACCCTTTGTAGCATCGATTCATACAGTCAATACTTTTTAAAAGTTAACCTATTCATCCATGACTCTCAGGTTGCATACGGTGCCAAACTTTCAACAACTTTTCCAACTTAACTTGCTTTCTGTACATCTTATTATGCAGATGTTGATTCTCTCATGAAGGCGTCGATCAATAACTTCTAAAGCAGTCATTTCTATTTTTGAATTAATTCTGCCGAAGGAGTGTTTCTTCTTCGGTCATCAAGAAGATTTGACTGGTTAATGTTCAGAATTTTGACTGCTCTGGCTGTCATACTGAGAAATGGCGATTTCTGTTTTTGGGTGCTTTAAAATCTTAGTTTACATTTCGTTTTTGGTTGTAAAGCTTATCTATAAAGCTAATATGACCTGCATATATATACAAATTAATATTTTTATGTCATCACAAAAAATTAGGCAACAAAAATCTTGCATAAAATAAATGTATTAATTAACTCAATTCAAAATTTTAAGTGTAATTTTCGTTAGAATTCCAAGATAATTTTCTATATTTTGTAACAATTACATTTTCTCTCAGGAAATTTACTATTTATAAACTTAAGTTGGACAGAGGATTAAAATATAAAAATTTTTATGTACTTGGCCACAAATCTTTCACTTTTGTTAAAAAATTGTAGCACTTTAACTGTCTGTCACATGAAGATGCCTTCATAGTTACTGCTCCATTATAAAGGGGGGTCACATAAGGCGATTAAAATTAATAATGAATAGGATTAAAAGTGGTCATAAAAACGTGATTTTGTGTATCACACTAATTACTAGTAATATTTAGGACTTTTCTGATGGAATATGTTGATTACAAACCAACATGTGATAGGCATTAGAGGTAAAATCATTTCCTCTAAATAAATAAATCAATCTAGACAAAAACATAATTTTAAAATTATTGTTGTAAAAAATAAATTTTAATAAATATTTTCCCTTTAATTCTATAAAATCACATTTTAAACACGTCTTTAGAAAAGCTGAATATGTCAATGTAAGTATATGTTGTTAAATTCCTTTAATTCTTAGATTCCTCACATTCTCCTCAGGATGAGGTCATCTGGAGGGGGTTATCTTGATCATATAAATCTGTACAGCGCAACTGCACAGATTTGATTTCCTTTTGTTGGTTTTCATTATGGGCGGTGAAGTATAGGACCTCAATTATTTTACTAACGTCATGCGTTCTCTTCTCGAAAATTTATGCTGCGATAAAAATCGTCGTTACTAGATTTATTTATAACTCTTTACACAGTGTATGGTTCCCACAGTACGTTACTACAGGTACATCATCATACCCGCAGTATGGTACTCCAGATGTATACCCGTATCTATATACCATATCTATATACCATATCTATATATCACATCGTAGTACGGTACCACAGATTTGTACCCACTGTTTAATGAATTAAATCCAAAAAGTGAAAATATTATAAAAGTATAGAATATGAATCAATATAAAATCGGGTAACGCAGCCAAACAACTTGTTTTGTAATTTGAATTCTTACGCAATGCTTTCAGGTTCTCGTTCGAGATCGCGTCCCGCTTCCTGGTGAGCCCCAGGAAGATGGAGTTCATGACGGCGCCCATCAACATCATCGACTTCATCGCCACCATGTCCTTCTACTCGGACATGCTGCTGCAGCGACTCGCCTCAGACCTCGAGAAGGCCGACATCCCTAGACTTCTTCAGCATCATCAGGATATTCAGGTAACACATCGACGCCAACGTGTCGCCAATTTGGCGATCTCTCTCTTCGTTTCATCATATTTATTTGTTAACAATTAAGTGAAACAAGTAATATAAAAAAATAGTTTTTTTATCTGAAAAGGTAAAAACAGTTTTAAAAACGAAAATAAACGAATTCAATATTTGTTAAGAGTGTTAGTCAGACATATTTGCTTGTCTTTTTCAGCAACAGAAATGGGTTGATTTCAATTTAATCAATGCCGACGGGCTCCAAGTGGAGTTCACCTACTTAAATGAGGAGATTTCACAACACTATATTGAATATGGGAGACGATGATTTATTGAATAAACACCAAGATCTCTAGATCTTACGCCATGTAGTTTCTTTCCATTAGCTTAAATTGAAGATCTTGCTTGTAAGCCATTATTAAAACACTTGGTAAATTTAAAGAAAAGCATCAGTGATGTATTAAAAAACATTGACGGTATAATAAAGGTGAAATGTATCGAATGAATTTGATTACAGTTGAAATGTTTGTTATTTTACTACAGTTTCACATGTCGAAAAAATTGTACTCGAAAAAAAAAAATGGAATGGCTTTCTTTATTTTCTTGTTTCATTGATTATATTTTATGTAAAATATTTGAAAAGATATCATTGTACATTTTTATCACTTACTTTAAACTGTAATACTTGTATAAGCAAAATATATTCACTGCACTCTGGTCTGTCCTAATGTATGAAAACATTTTTGTTAACATATTTCAGAACAGGAGGGTATACGGAAACAAAGGAATGAATGTATGGTGTAGACACTGAAACAGAATGATATTTTAAAGGTTAAAATATGCACAACGGTAACAACAACAACAACACTCGTAACACTCGGATCCAGAAATAGAACAATTGGAAATGAATGCGCTGAACTGGAATTTAGTTTATCACCCTCTTTTCTCTCTCCGCTACATGGGCGGCCTGGTGGCCAACTGCCTAGTACTCTAACCTTTGGTATCACAAGCTTCAGATTCGACTCCTGGCGGTGGCATGGATGTTTGTGAGTGTTCGGAATCTACTTCAAACTGTAGGTCCCTGCCAGTTTAGACGTCGTGTGCACAAGAAGACCATAGAGGGGCAAATCAAACCAAACCCCGTTGCTTGGCTCGTTCATCCCCTACTAGCATCTTTTAATCTAGAATCTCGCTCTTTTTCTCTATATTTTTCAAATGATATGCATATTTTCAAGCCCAGTTTGGGATTTTAATATCTTTAATATTAACATTTCATACTGATTTAACATACTGTTAATATCTTTAATATTAACATTTCATACTGATTTAGCATACTGTTAATATCTTTAATATTAACATCTCATACTAACATTTTCATCAACATATTAACATTTATATATTATTTCTGAAATTTTGGGCAAATTTCAGAAATATTTATAAATGCACAGTTTTTCATGCACTTTCATGTAATAGGCATGGAATTTTGAATTGGGCTTGAAAAGATGACTCTCCAATCTTAAATCGGCTACACATACAAACCGATTTTATACATCTTTTTCATCAAAAGCATTTTTTTCTAAATTTATTCACCATCACTTAATTAATCATCAATGAACTGAATTAAGCAAAATCGCATATAGGACAGAGCGAGAAAGAACTTTTAACGAATCACAGAAATCATTTCTCATCTCTTATTATATCTCGAATCATAGCCCCAGAATACTCACTATTAAAATATCATTCCTTTTCTCCCCCTCCCCCTTTCTGCCTGTGGTCTCTGAGCAGGCGAAACTGATGAGCTTGTAATGACCTGCAGTTGGCGAAAGCACCGTCTGTTCCGCCAACCATTTTACTTGGCGCTTTTAAGCGTGAAATGGCGGTCGCCAAAAGGAAAAAAGCGACAGGCAGCAGAACGTGATGTGGTGGCCAATGTAGTCAAAATGGCGACGAAAAAGCCAATGATTAGAATGCGCTAGGGAAGGGCAATTATCCCGAACTTAATAGCTATGTGTTTGGCAACTGATTCGTTTGCTTGAGGTCTGGAGGTTAGTTGAGGGATGACTTTGGCTGACTTCATTCCAAATCACGTCTCCATACAGAATATACCCTGTCCAGTGATGCTCGCAATGCATTAGCACGTTTTCTACATTAAAGAATTATTGTATGAATTTGAAATGGCATAGCCTTGCAAATTACAGAAATGTTTATAAAATGTACAGTTTTTCATGCACTTCCATGCAATTGGCATGAAATTCGAAGAAATGTCTCCTGTTGTAATGAGCTAGTAAATGGAATAACTATACTATTCCATTAATTAAACTAATATATACTGGTGTCCAAAAGTTAAGCATAATTGATAATTATGTGAATAAAGAAGGAACTGTAAGTCAGAATGGCGGGAAACGTGATATGCGAGTGTAAAATGATTATAAAATAAGAAAGCAAATCAAAGAACGATAATAATTAATTTTATTATCCAAAGTAGCAGTTTGAAGAAAACTGAGCGTAGCAAGGGTTCACACTTTAAGGAAAAAAATGAAAGAAAACATTAAATAAAATACTGATGCTGCAGTTTAATAAGGCGTGTGGTCACCTCTGACAGCCAGGCACGCTGCACAGCGATTTACCATACTTGCTATGAGATGACGAATGAGTTGTGGGCTCAAACGGTTCCAAGCTTCTTGGAGAGCTCTCTTCAGTTCTGTAACGGAGCTTGGTGGGTGCGAAAGGACTGCAATTTGTCTCCCGAGCATATCCCATACATGCTCGATAGGATGTAAATCAGGGGAGTTCGCAGGCCACGACATGCGCTGGATGTTTTTATTCGCAAACATGTCCAATTGGCGTCTTTGTGCCATCATTCACCTTGTTTGATGGTTAACAACTTTTCCTTCGCACAGCAGTTGCACGAAACTTGTCTGAACTGCCTATGCTGCGTGAATCGGTTTCTCTGCGTTCCGACATGCGCAAAGTGCTTCGCGCAGGACGTAGTCGACTGAAAAGTTTTGCATAAAGCCCAATGTTTCTTCTTCACCCAATTAATATCCGCAAGAAATTTGGAATAATTTTACGAATATTTACTCCATGTTTTTCGCATTTTACGATTTATGCTTAAGTTTTGGACACCAGTGTATATTCAAATATATTAGTAGCATATACTAATATATTAGTAACTAATTATAACTAATAATAACTAACTAACTATTATATATACTAATATATTAGTAACTAATTATATTAAATCTCATATTTGCTTCATATGAATTTTATTACTTAGGAAAAATAGGAGATTAACTAACTCATTAGAAATAATTTTTGATGGGAAAGCTACAAGAAAAATCCGTATGAGATGCCGGTTCAGGTTTGGGCCTAAGTTTTCTTGTCCAGTTTGAAATGTTAAAAACTCCAAATACATTCATGATTTGGAAAATCTAAAATATATATTAGCGTGGAGGAAGACTGAAAGATTCTAATGGAAAAGGGAAGAAAACCCCACTGTTGTATCTCGGGATCCAGATCTGTTTCAGGAAAGAAACAGATCTGGATTCTTTCTCTCCTCGTAACATGGCTCGTTCATCTCCCACTAAAATCTTTCAATCTAGAATCTCTCTTTTTTTCTTCCTCTATATTTTTCAAATGAGGTTACATTATTAAAGATATTAACATTTCAAACAGGGTATGAAAAGATAATTCTCCAAACCTAAATCTTCTATCCCTACGAACCCATTTTACAGATGTTTTCACATCAAAAGCATTTTTTCTTTCAAACTTATCCAACATCATTTAATCATCAATGAACTTAATTAAACAAAATTTCAAATAGGACTGAGCGGGAAAAGAACTGACAACGAAGCACAGAGATCATTTCGCATCTCTATTTCATCTCAATCATTGCCCTAGAATTCTCACTATTAAAATATCATTCTTTTTCTGCAATGATCCTGAGCAGGCGAAACTGATGAGCTTGTAATGACCTGCAGTTGGCGAAAGCCCCGTCTGTTCCGCCAACCATTTTTTTGACCGCTTTTAAGCGTTAAATGGCGGTCGCCAAAAGGAAAAAAAGAAAAGCCGGCAGAACGTGATGTGCTGGCCAATGAAGTCAAAATGGCGACAAAAAAAGCCAATGATTCGAATGCGCTAGGGAGGGCAATTATCCAGACTTAATAGCTATGCGTTTGGCAACTGATTTGTTTGCTTGATGTCTGGAGATTTGATGATGGATGACTTCACTAACTTCATTCCAAATAGCGTTTCCATACAGAGCAGTGATGCTCGCAAATGCATTAACAAGTTTTCTACATTAAAGGACTATCGCATGAATTTCAAATATCATATTCTTACAAATTTCAGAAATATTTATAAAGTGCACAGTTTTTCAGGCATGCCATAACACTTTCCTATAATTAGCATGTGGATATTTAACTGGCTTTTGATATAATGAGCCAGCAAATGGAAGAGCGAAATTATATTAGAGAAAGTCTCATGTTTGTTTCTTTATTTTCATCTTTTTATTTGTTAATTATTAGGAATAGGAGATTAACTAACTCACTCGAAATAATTTTTGATGGGAAAGCTACAAGAAAATCCGTATCTATAGCAGGTTCAGGTAAGGAGAGTTAAGTTTTTATGTCCAGTTTGAAATGTTAAAAACTCCAAATTGTTGTGAGTTGTTATGACTAATCCTCAATGTCCTGCAGTGCGGGACGGACATCCCATGAGGGATCTACTCATGGATGTAGGGAAAGGGCTCAGCGTCTGATGTGATGGGGCACCCGTAGATAGAAGTCTGACTTGGCTCCGTGACGCTCTTACAGTCATAGGAGACCGGGACCTAAGGCTTAAAGTGGATTCCGAATCACTACAAACATACATGCCACCCCCGGGACTGGAACCCGAAACCTGTGAAATCGAGCGAGCGATAGAGAGAGCTAGAAACGCAAAGCGTTTCCTCAAGTGTTGCTTCCATCTTCGTTGACGTCTGATACATAAGCAATCAATATAAAATGTCATTAAAGATTTTACACATATATATTTCATTTCATTGTGGCTTTTATTTTTATATTCAGTTAGATCACCCCGAGGCTTTTCAAATGAGTCCTTGATCAATCGCGCACTCCTACATCCAGAAATAGAACAACTGAAATTGAGTGCGCTGCACAGGATTCTAGGCTACCGTCCCCCTTTCTCTCTCCGCTACATAAGCGGCCTGATGGCCAAATGGCTTTGGCCTTTGATATCACTGGCTTCAGATTCGAATCCTGGTGGTGGCAAGGATATTTGTGAGTGGTTCGGAATGCACTTTAAACTGTAGGTCCCGGTCTGTTTAGCCCTCGTATGCCACACAAGTTGACCATAGAGCCACAAACCAAACCAAACCCTGCTGCATGACTCGCCCATATCCCACTAGAAACTTTTAGTCTAGAATTTCTCTCTTTTCCTTCCTCTATATTTTCCAAATGATGTACATTACTCAAGTTCATTCAATCAAGTTCATTCATCCACTCAAGTTCAAACACATTTTTTAACTTGGTGGATGACACTGAATGTTAATACATTTTTTCCAAATATTAATTCATTCATAACTTTAATTTATTAATTTTAGTTTTTTTTAAGATTTAAGTTGCATATATCTGCCAATAGATGGCACCAGATAAACTTAAAAATTAAATGAAAATTATTTATAAACGACTTTTTGCAATATAAAAAAAAAAAAAATAGGAATTGACTTCATTTTTTTTTTTTATATATTACTTGTTTCAACTTTATTCAACACCATTTAATCATCAATGAACTTAATTCAGCAAAATCGCTAATATGACAGAACAAGAACCGGTAACGAATCGTGATCCTTTCTCATCTTTATTTTATCTTATTCATTGCCCTAGAATTCTCACTATTAAAATATCATTCTTTTTCTCCCCTCCCCTTTCTGCCGTGGTCTCTGAGCAGGCGAAACTGATGAGCTTGTAATGCCCTCAGTTGGCGAAAGCACCGTCTGCCGTTCCGCCAACATTTTTCTTGACCGCTTTTAAGCGTAAAATGGCGGTCGCCAAAGAGCAAAAAACCGCGGGACGTGATGTGCTGGCCAATGAAGTCAAAATGGCGACGGAAAAGCCAACGATTCGAATGCGCTGGTGGGGGGCGATTATCCCGACTTAATAGCCATGTGTTTGGCAACTGATTCCTTCGCTTGATGTCTGGAGATTTTGATGATGGATGACTTTGGCTAACTTCATTCAAATCACGTTTCCATACAGAGCAGACCCTGTCCAGTGATGATCGCAATGCATTAACAAGTTTCTACATTAAAGAACTATTGTATGAATTCGAGATATCTTATCTTCGAAATTGTATGAATTTGAGATATCTATATATACTATAATATTTATAAAATGCACAGTTTTTCATGCACGTCATCATAACACTTCCATGTAACTGGCATGAAATTTGGAAAAATTACCTTTGGTATAATGAGCCAGCAAACGGAAGAGCGAAATTATATTTCAGAAAGTACTCATATTTGTTTCATATGAATTTTATTACTTAGGAAAAATTGGTTTGGTTTGGTTTGACGCTCTACGGTCATCTTGTGCACATTTTAGGCTATAGACCGGGACCTACAGTATAACGTGGATTTCGAAACCACACACAAACATCCATGCCACCGCACGGTTCGAACCTGAAACCTTTCGTACCAAAGGCCAGAGCGCTAGTCAATTGGCCATTAGACCTCTAACAAAAATAGATTAACTAACTCATTTGAAATAATATTGGATGGGAAAACTACAAGAACACATTGCATAAATGTTTATAAAATGCACGGTTTTCATGCATGTTCAACACTTTCATGTAATTGGCAGAAATCGGGAAGAAATTCTTTTGCTAGTCTATAGTCTTGTTGTTTCAAATGAATTTTATTATCTAGAAAAAATAACACTTTCATTTGTAATTGGAGAAAATCGAAGCATTGGAAGTTTAAATTCTTTGCATGTTCTAACACTTTCATGTAATTGGCAGAAATCGGGAAGAAATTCTTTCTGCTATAGTCTCATATTTGTTTCAAATGAATTTTATTATCTAGAAAAAATAGGAGATTAGCTAATTCATTTGAAATAATATTGGATGGGAAAACTACAAGTGACATTGCAAAGTTTTTATAAAATGCCCCATTTCTTCATGCATTCACGTTATGTTTATCATATAATATGGCTTTAGATTCGACTGGAATCTTTCTCTACAATTTGCAATTTGTCTCCTTGAATTTTTATTATCGTTAGGAGATTAGCTAATTCATTTTGACTATAAATTTTAACAAAAGATTTCACTTATTTTTGAATTTCTAGCTCCTAAATTGTGTTTTATTGTGGTTTTTATATTCATATTCAGTTAGATTCACGGTTTCCTGGGACTTTTCAAATGAGTCCTGGATCACTCTAGTAACATTCCAGGATCCAAAAATAAAGCAACATTTTAATTGGATGAGCTGCACAGGATTCTAAAGGTTAACACTCCCTTTTCTCAGCCAGCTTCACGGCTCGCTCATCTCCCGCTAGAATCTTTTAATCTAAAATTTCTCTCTTTGTCTTCCTCTGTATTCTCCAAATGATTGCATTATCTTCAATCCTAAATAGGCTAGCTAATTCGTAAAAACAGATTTTATAGATGTCTTCACATCAAATGAATTTTTCAATTCCTTCTATTAGCCCATGCACTCTCCTAAATATATATCTTGTCAAATTTTCAATCGTTCATAATATACTTTTTTTGTTCCTCTACTGAGTTCAAATACATTTTTTTTTGAAATTATCTGAATGACACTGGATGTGAATACAGTTTTTTCAAATATTAAACAGACATTTGTTTCAAAAATTTAACTAATTAATTTTAGATAATTCATTTTTTTTTTTTTTTTAAGATTTAAGTTTCATGTATCTACCCATAGATGAAAAATTCTTTCTGCTAGATAAAAATACAAAAATGAATGAAAAATTATTCATAAAGGATTTTTCTGCAATAGAAAAAAAAAAGTAGGAATTGACTTTAAAAAATATTTTTTTATATTACTTATTTCAAATTTATTCAACATCATTTAATCATTACTGAACTTAATTAAGCGTCAGGACTTTTCAAATCGCACATATGACAGTAGCTTTGGTGGAGAGAAGAACTGGTAGAAGTATCACAGAAATAATTTCTCATCTCTATTCTATCACAATCATTGGCCCTAGAAATCTCACTATTAAAATATCATTCTCCCCCCCCCCGCTCCCTTTCTGCCTGTGGTCTCTGAGCAGGCGAAACTGATAAGCTTGTAATGACACGCAGTTCGCGAAATGCACCGTCTGTTCCGCCAACGTTTTTTCTTGTCCGCTTTTGCTTTAAGCGTGAAATGGCGGTCGCCAAAAAGGAAAAAGCGACAGGCAGCAGAACCAAATGATGTGGTGGCCAATGTAGTCAAAATGGCGACGAAAAAGCCAATGATTAGAATGCGCTAGGGAGGGGCAATTATCCCGACTTAATAGCTATGTGTTTGGCAACTGATTCGTTTGCTTGATGGCTGGAGATTTTGATGATGGGTGACTTTGTATAACTTCATTCCAAATCACGTTTCTATACAGAAAACTTAGTCCTGCCCAGTGATGCTCGCAATGCATTAACAAGGTTTCTACATTAAAGAACTATTGTATGCATTCCAAATATCATATCCTTACAAATTTCAGAAATGCTTATAAAATGTAGGTTTTCATGCATGTAATAACACTTCCATGTAATTGGCATGAAGTTTTGAAGAGATTTCTTTTGGTATAATGAACCAGCAAATGGAATAGCGATATTATATTTGAATCTCATGTTTGTTTTATATGAATCTTATTACTTAGGAAAAATGGGAGGTTAACTATCTTATTTGGTATAATTTTGATGGGAAAGCCAAGTGACTTGACAAAAGTTTTCCTCGCTAACCTTCGACCCGTTTCTTGTATTCATGTAATATATACATATATACATATACATATACATATACGTATACGTATACGTACATACATATATATACATATACGTTTTTAGATTCGCCTGGAATCTCTCTGCAATTTGCAACATGTTCCCTTGTATTTTGCCTCCGCCTTCGTTGCATATAAGCTGACTATAAATTTTAACCAAAGATTTCACTTGTTTTTGAATTTCTACAACATAAATTGTATTTCACTGTGATTATTATAATCATGTTCAGTTAGATCACCCCGGGACTTTTCAAATGAGTCCTTGTTTACTCTCGTAAAATTCCTGGCCGCAACAATAAAGCAACTTTAATTGAGTGATCTGCAGAAGATTCTAGGTTAACACCCCCTTTTCTGTATCCGCTACATGTGTGGCCTGGTGGCCAAATAGCTAGCGCTCAGGCGTTTGGTATCACAGGATTCAGGTTCGAGAACTGGCGGTGTCGTCGATGTTTGTGAGTGGTTCGGTACTTAAACTGTAGGTTTAACAGTTTACAGTTTAATACACTTTAAACTGTAGGTCTCAGTCTGCTTATCCTTTGTGTGCATAAGGTGATGCCACAACGCTACAAACCAAACCAAACCCTGCGACATGGCTCGTTCATCTCCCACGAGAATCTTTTAATCTAAAATCTCTCTCTTCTATATTTTTCAAATGATGCACATTATTAAAAATATTAACATTTCAAACTGGATATGAAAACGTGATGCTCCAATCCTAAATCGGCTACCCATACGATACCGATTTTATAGACGTTTTCACATCAAAAGTATTTTTTTCAATTCCTTCTATTATCTCACACTCTCCCTATATATATCTTGTTCACATTTTCAATCGTTCATAAAATACGTTTTATCCATCCACTCGAGTTCAAATACATTTTTTTTTGAACTTGTAGTGGATGACACTGGATGTGAATACAGTTTTTCAAATATTAATTCCGTAATTAAATTTAATTAATTAATTATTTTTTTTTTAGATTTAAGTTGCATTAGTAAGAACCCATAGATGGCAACAGATAAAGTTTAAAAAGGAATGCAAATTATTTATAAAGGACTTTCTGCAATAGAATGAAAAAAAAAAAGTAGGAATTGACATTAAAATTTTTTTTTTATATTACTTGTTTCAAATTTATTCAACATCATTTAATCGTCAATGAACTTAATTCAGCAAAAATCGCAAATATGTCAGACTAAGAACTGGTAACGTATCACAGAAATCATTTCTCATCTCTATTCTATCACAATCATTGGCCCTAGAATTCTCACTATTAAAATATCATTCTCCACCCCACCCCCACCCGCCCCCTTTCTGCCTGTGGTCTCTGAGCAGGCGAAACTGATGAGCTTGTAATGACCTGCAGTTGGCGAAAGCACCGTCTTCCGTTCCGCCAACCATTTTTCTTGGCCGCTTTTAAGAGTGAAAGGGCGGTCGCCAAAAAAAAAAAAACGACAGGCGGCAGAACGTGATGTGCTGGCCAATGAAGTCAAAATGGCGACGAAAAAGTCAATGATTCATATGCGCTAGGGTAGGGCAATTATTCCGACTTAATAGCTATGTGTTTGGTAACTGATTCGTTTGCTTGATGACTGGAGATTTGATGATGGATCACGCTGACTAACTTCATTCCAAATCACGTTTCCACACAGAATACTTAGACCTGTTCTGTGATGCTTGCAATGTATTAACAAGTTTTCTATATTAAAGAGCTATTATACGAATTTGAAATATCATATCCCTACACATTTCAGAAATGTTTATAAATTGCACAGTTTTTCATGCACGTCATAACACTTCCATATAATTAGCATGTGGGCACTTGTCCATTGATGCTCGCAATGCATTAACGAGTTTTCTGCATTAAAGAACTGTTGTGTGAATTTGAAATATCATATCCTTACATTTCAGAAATATAAAATATAAACTGCAAAGTTTTTGATGCATGTCATAGTACTTCCATGTGAGGCATGAAATTTTGGAAGAAATTTCTTCTGATATAATGAGCCAGCAAGTGGAAAAAGCGAAATTATAATTGAGAAAGCCTCATGTTTGTTTCATGTGAATTTTATTACTTAGTAAAAATAGGAGATTAACTAACTCGTTTGAAATAATTTTTGATGGGAAAGGTACAAGAAAAATCGTATGAGTAGCCGATTCAGGTTTGAAGAGTTACTTTTTCATGTCAAGTTTGAAATGTTAAAAATTCCAAATACATTCATTGTTTGGAAAATCTAAATATATATTATCATGGAGAGAAAAAGTGAAATATTCTAATGTAAAAGGCGAGGAAGACCACTCACTCAGTTCCCGCTGTTGTATCTCGGGATCTAAACCTGTCCCAGGAATGATTAAATGTGCTATTATTAATCTAGAATATCTCACTTCTCCGTCCTCTATATTTTTCACATGATGTACATTATCAAATATATTAACATTTCAAACTAAATATGAAAATATGAAGCTCCAATCCTCTATCGGCTACCCATCTGAACACAATTTATATGTTTTCATATCAAAGCACTTTTTTTCTAAATTTATTCAACACCATTTAACCATTACTGAACTTAATTAAGCAAAATCAAAATATGACAGAACGAGAAAGAAGTCACGCATCGTGATCTTTTCTCATCTCAATCATTGCCCTAGAATTCTCCACTATTAAAATATCATTCTTTTTCTCCCCTCCCCTTTCTGCCGTGGTCTCTGAGCAGGCGAAACTGATGAGCTTGTAATGCCCTCAGTTGGCGAAAGCACCGTCTGCCGTTCCGCCAACATTTTTCTTGGCCGCTTTTAAGCGTGAAATGGCGGTCGCCAAAAGCAGAAAAACGACAGGCGGCAGGAACGTGATGTGCTGACCAATGAAGTCAAAATGACGACGAAAAATCCAATGATTCGAATGCGCCGGGGAGAGGCAATTATCCAGACTTAACAACTATGTGTTTGGCAACTGATTCGTTTGCTTGAGGTCTGGATATTTGATGATCGATGATTTTGGCTAACTTCATTCCAAATCACGTTTCTATACAGAGCAGACCCTGTCCAATGATGCCCTCAACGCAATGCATTAAAACTCTTGTATGAATTCTTGTAGAACTCTTGTATGAATTCGAGATATCTTATCTTCGAGATTGTATGAATTCGAAATATCTTATCTTCGAGATTGTATGAATTCAAGAGCTTAAAAAATTTCAAAAATATTTCTAAAGGCACAGTTTTTCATGCACGCCATAACACCTCCATGTAATTGGCTTGGAATTTGGAAGAAATTTCGTCTTTAATTTTATAAATAATTTTATTATGAAAGCTACAAGAAAATCCGTATTAATAGTCTGTTTGGAGAGTTAGATTTTTAAGTCCAGTTTGAAATGTTGAATTTTCAAGATTTGGAAAATCAAAATATATATTATCTCGTAAGAAGAAGGCTGAAAGATTGTAATGGGAAAGTTTGGCTGATTCGTCGCTGTACGGTCATTTTATGCACACTAGGGCTAACTAGACTATGGCCTACCGTTTAAAGTGGATTCGAACCATTAACAAACAACAGTGTCACCGACAGGATTGAACCTGAAGCCTGTGATATCTCATCAGAGCGTTAGCCATTTGGCAAAACAGGCCGCTCTAGTGGAAAGGAAAAGAGAACCATGTGCTCAGTTCCCGCTGTTATATGTTTTTTCTTTTATCATTAATTGACACAACTTTCAGTTGATATATATATATATATATATATGAATTTTATTGGTACCAAAAATACTTAATCGAACCACCACCGCCATCAGCAACTCCGTCGCGTTCCTTCTTCTGCCCTTGCTCTTACATTGGAATACCCGTACAAGACAACAGCCTTATATGGAGTTACATCTCTTGTTCGTGGCGCCATCTGTTGTCTTTTATAATAACATATAGTTTACACTTGGGATCCAAACTTGTTACAGAAATGATTGAAAAGTCTCGGAGAGATTAAACTGAATTTAACAATGAAATGGATATGGCATCCAAAATAAGTGAAATCTTAGGTCAAATTTTATAATTGCGGCTTCTACACAAGGAAGGGGGAGCATTATTACAGAAAGGAAACTTAATACAAAAAACAGAGGAATTAAGACGGATTGAAACATAATTGAATAGATCGGCAACGTGAGTGCAGGGTTCGGGGTCGAATTTCAGAGGGCGCGTCTAGAACGAGTGATGTCATTGAGCCAATGAATGTAAATGACTTTTGTATATAGGTGTAAAAAAACTTAAGAAGAGCCCTATAAATCTGCTCACAGAGATGCTTTCACACATTAATACAGAACATCTCATGGCCACGTTAATATAAATTACGACTTGGACATTAAAATGTGTCAAACAAATTACTTTTTTCTATCTTAGTCAGATCAAAACAAATACCAGACACAATTACAATTAAAAAAGACAAATTCGAATATCAGAGAATTGGGAGATAAAAATAGCAAAAAAAAAAAAAATTTGCAGTTCCAAATGCAAATTTAACCAGATTGATGATATGAATAAATACTAACATTTAGTTGAAATAATAATGTTCTTTGAAAGAAAAGCAGCCCCGGAGCTCTAACAATTGTTATTGCTGCTGAATAATAAATTAATATATGATCAGTTTCACTTTAATTTGAGCGAACTCGCTCATTCGTCGCTCGGGGCAGGCCAGTTCCCTCAACCTAAAGAAAGTCTATTCCTCTTTGCTAACATCATACAGTCAGGTATAAGTAACAAATGCATATGTTAATTGTACAACACGAATAAGCAGTCGAAATACTGTTTTTTACATTTTTAGCTTTATCGAATATTAATATTTTAATAAATAATAAATATTCCAAAAGATTTAAGAAGAGCAATTTATTAAGCACATATTTGGTTTTATTTCGGAGAAAATTTTCGCTATTTTCAAGAATTTAAACATAAAACTTTAAATAGGGCTTGTAATTAAATTACATTTTATTTTAATAATTAATTAGAAATTGTTAATGAATTTTATACTGAAATAAAAACAGAATAAAGATGAATGATTTGTGATAAATAATTTAGTTTCTCTTTACTATTCGCCTCTTAAATAAAATGTAAATCAAGTATGACACAAATATAATTTAAATTCGTATTTAATTCTTATTTCAACATCAATCAGATTCATTTTCAAAATATGAAGATTTGTTTGGTAATTTGAAATTTTTTATTTATGTTTATTATATTATAAAATTTTTATGTTAAAATGTAAATAAATGTTAAAATTTCATTTTTTTTGGAATTTTTGAAATCATCTGCAGTTTAGCTTGTATATAAAAAGTTTCTCGTCAAATATAAATCTATATATATAATTGGTATGAATAATGAGCATTAGTATTGGTGATTGCGTACAAATTGGAATTAATAATGGTAATCATGTATAAATTGGAATTAGTAATGTTGAGCTAAAAATACAGTACTTTGAGCAAATTCTAGCAAAACGCGTTTGTGTGTGGTGCTCAAAACTTTTACATGGTGGCTTGGATGCACTTAAATTTCTTAGAAGTGAACAGAAGATAAGAACCAACCAAGGTATAATTCCTACTGGGTGTTATTCCAAAATGAAGTGTCGCCATAAACCAACGATGATCCACAGAATATGTATTCCCAATGTAAGTTTGTTAAGAAGATTATCCGATTCATGATTTTATACGAAGAAGCTCGAGTCGAAGAAAATTATGTAAAATAATAAATTATATATTAAATAAATATATATATATATTAAATATTAAATAAATATATATATTAAGTATCAAAAATAATTATTTTAATTAATACAACTCGGGATTTGTAGAAAAGATTTAAAACCGTATCACCATTTCTCCAATAAATAATCCATAAATAACTAATGTAAGTTATTTTAATTATCTATTACGCAAGTATTGCGATTTTATAAAAAATTTATTTGAAAAATTTAAAAGGTTTTTTTTTGTGTAGGTTCGTTTGTAGAAATTCTGATTTTCCTTTGCTTTGAATTGCATGAGAAATCATATTATTTCACTTCTAATCAACATAAGGATTTTTTTTTTCTTGCTTACTTTAATCTTTCGTATGAATATAATATTTTTATTTAAAAATTATCATCTGAAAAATAAATCTGAATGCTTTTCACTAATCTTAACGCTCTGTGAAATCATTTTAATAAAAACTGTGTTTTCGCGTTTCTCAACAAAGCGTATAATTAATTTATGTCTACGTTATTCAAAAAGCGCATTTATTCCCTTTTTTATTTCGTTTAATTTTTTATTTCATTTAAGCAAATATTAAACCTTCGTCCATATTTCAAAATTTAATATCGTTTTTATGGGTCCTTATAAGGAGCTATTTTAATGAGCGAGTGTTATTAACAATTATCCCTTCCGCAAATATAATGAGCGAAACACAATTTTTGAAAGAAATTAATTTTACTCAACTGAAATGTAATCCATACTTGTATTTTATTTCGGTCACTTTTAAATAAAAAAAGGAATTTATCGTATTTTTCAGTTTTCAAATAATCTTTTCCATTCATTAATATTCAAGCAGATTATTAAAGAAAGGAAAACATTAATATTTTCGTAAATAATAAATATTCCAAAAGATTTGAGAAACGTAATTTATTCAGAGGCACATGGTTTTATTCTGGGGCCATTTTTTTCGCTATTTTTTAAGAATTTAAACATAAAACTTTAAATAGGGTTTGTAATTAAATTAGATTTTATTTTAATAATTAATTAGAAATTGTTAATGAATTTTAGACTGAAATAAAAATAGAATAACAATAAAATTTTGACTAAATAATTTAGTTTTTTCTTTATTATTAGTATTTTATAAAAATTGTACTAAATCAATGAAAAACAAATATGACATGCATAGAATGCAATTTCGTATTTAGATCTTAATTTAACATCAGTCGGATTAGTTTTCAAAATATGAACATTTGCTGAAGTCATTTGAAATTTTTGTGAGTGTTTATTATATTGCAAAAATATTATGTACAAATGCAAATAAATGTTAAAATTTCATTTATTCGAGATTTTTAAAATCATCTGCAATTTAGCGTGTATATAAGAAGTTTCTCGTCATATATAAATGTATATATGTATATATAAGTATAATTGGTATTAGTATAGGTAATGAAACAAAAACAAACAATAAATTAATTTTTTTTCGAAATTATAATCGAAACTAAACGAAAATTGTGTTAATGATGGATACATTTTTTAGAGAATGATGTTCCGAGTTTTGATTTTGAATTACCAAATTAGAATGTCGAATGACCAAGGTATCTAAAATTTAACTATCATTATGTAATTCACAATATCCAGTTATTCAATTTCCAACCCAATATGCATAAAAAAATATTTGCATTGCATTATATCTTTCATGCAAACGAAGGGTATCAATGAAAAAAAAAAAACACGACATTTTCAAAAAGAAAAAGATAATTTGAAGTATGGAAAATGCCATGATATTCATCCTGTTAATAAGAACATTAAATATTTTAACATGACAGTAGTGTAACACCTATCGCAATTTTGTACGTCAAAAAACATCATAAATTTAGCCATTTGTTTATACAATTCACTAATTCGACAATCTGGACAAAATCAAACAATAAATTATTCTCTAGGAACTCTAAATTCAATTCTAATAGGAAGGATAAACCTAAAAATATATACTTTCAGAAATTATTAATTTTATAAACTTAGCCAAATCTTTCATTCAGCAAAATTCAAAGATCTCATATAAGGTGGTGACGATTCAACCTTTAATATATGTTACAGAGGTCCAAAAAAAAAATCTATCACTGGAAATAAAGTGCAACTTCACATGAAAAAAGATAAATCATTGACACCGGTCATCATCAGAATGGTGACATCTTTATGATACCAAGCACTACCACTTATGTGTTTACCATTATCATTTAGAAAAGTATTGTTCTGGAACAAGGCATTGGCAAGCCGCCAAGTCAAACGGATTTAAAGAAAGCAGTGCAAAAAGGAAAGGTAATTTCGGAAAGATTTAAGATGCAATAAAAATACATTTATATTTTAATTATTAAAATTTTTAAATTACATAATGTCGAAAGAAAAATTAGATGAAAAATTGCTACACTAACTATTACATTTTTTTCTTTCAAACTCGATTGTCAGTGCGTATGACTGTTTAACAGCCCTAACAAAATATCAATCCGCCTGTAAGCTGAAAATTTACCTTTGGATGATTTAAATGGGTGTGTATGTCTGTCTAACAGCCCTAACAAGTAATGAACCCGCCTGTAAGCTGAGTATTTACCTTTGGGTGCTTTAAATAACTATAGAAGAAAGTAAGACATGTTAGGGTAACTTTCTCACATTTACATGCAGTTTTGAAGGAAACTGAAAGCATTTCAACAAGACTGATCGGTAACACATTAATTTCATTTGAATTTGAAAAAATCTTAAAAGCAGCTACGGTGATGCTCTGGAAAGAGAATACGTCCTCTAGCATAACAACTGAATCTGGAGTTAAGTAATTAGTCTGCTTACTTGTTGTTGTTACTTATTCCACTTGGTAGATATATAATCTAGACCAAGCCCACATATGGACTCATGGTTGAAGGGGAAGGAAGCAGCTTCTGTTGTGATGGAGCACCCGTAGGTAGAAGTCTGACTTTGGCTCCGTGATGCTTTGGTTTGTCGCTCTACGGTCATCTTCTGTTTCACGAGGGCTGAACAGACTGGGACAAGTAGTTTAAAGTGAATTCCGTACCACAAACAGATTCTAACCTGAAACCTGTGGTACCGAGCGGCAGAGTGCTAGCCACTCGACCATTCAGTCACCTTAAATAGCAATAGAAAAAAATATGACCTGTTAGCGTTAACTTTCACACATTTGCATGAAGTTTTGGAGGGAACTGAGGAATTCGAAGAAGACTAATCGGTAGCATACTAATTTCATTTTGAATTTAAAAACTTAAAAGCAGCTATGGTGACACTCTGGAAAGAGAATATGTCCTCTTGCATAACAACTTGAAAGGGCTCTGGCGCTCGGAGCCACAGGTTTCGGGTTCGGCGGTACCATGGATGTTTGTAGAGGTTCGAATCCACTTTAAGCAGTAGATCCCGGTCTCCTATGACTGTAAGAGCGTCACGGCGCCAATGTCAGACTTCTACCTACGGGTGCTAAATATCAACAGAATCTGCTTCCTTCCCTTCAACCATGAGTCCATACGGGTTTGTGGGCTTGACCTGCTAAGTGGAATAAGTAACAACAATAACACAACTTGAATCTGGAGTTAAGTGAGTAGTCTGCTTACTTTGTATGTAACATATCATTGTACCACAATTGCAGTTTCTGTTTGTTTTCCCCAGGTTGTTCAAACTGACTCGCCACTCCCGGGGCCTCAAGATCCTCATCCACACGTTCCAGGCGAGCGCCAAGGAGCTCTTCCTGCTCGTCTTCTTCCTGGTCCTGGGGATCGTCATCTTCGCCTCCCTCGTCTACTACGCAGAGCGACTGCAGGCCAACCCCAGCAACGACTTCACCAGCATCCCGGAGGGCCTGTGGTGGGCCATCGTCACCATGACCACTGTGGGCTACGGGGACATGGTGCCCAGGACCTACGTGGGCATGCTGGTGGGCGCCCTGTGCGCCCTCGCCGGAGTGCTGACCATCGCCCTGCCCGTGCCCGTCATCGTGTCCAACTTCACGATGTTCTACTCGCACACGCAGGCGAGGGAGAAGCTGCCCAAACAGAGAAGGAGGGTGCTGCCCGTAGAGCAGGTGAGGGTACGACCCCTCAGACCCCCGGGACACAAGGAGGGGGCCTGCAGCACAGGAGGATGAACGCCATCAAGCACCATCACCCTGCGGCCCTCAAGGACTATAGCAATAAGACAGGTGAGGATAGTATGTATTACTTTTATGAGGTTTTGCATTTTCTAGATTAGAGTGACTTAAGGCTCGTTCCCAACGTGGCGTGAAGCGGCGACGCGTCATGCGACAGGCAAGAAAATCTTTTCGACCCGTTAACAGCGAAACGTCAGAAATTGCATTACGCCTAGTGAAGTTCCGCTTCGAGTTCAAAGTTGGTCTAGTCGAAGCGGTGCTTTTCAAACCGGTTTCAGGCGAACGCGGTGAGGCTAGTGATTGATCAACTCTTCACGCTTAAAGCCTCACGCCTCGTTGGGAACGAGGCCTTTACTCGTATTAAACTGTTATAGCTCTGTAGGATGATATAATTCTGTGGACGTAGTTCTACGAGGTACTATACTTCAGCTGAACTTGTTTCACACTTTATTATAGTTAGGTGGAAACTTACAACTTGTAAAGCTTACAAGCTGTTATACTTCAGTTGAATTTGTTTAACCAGTTGTTATGGCTTGGCGGAAATAATTCTACAAGCTCTTTTACGTCGGTAAAAATAGTTTTTTAAGATGTTGTATTTCAGTTGAATCTCTTTAACCAATTGCTGTAGTAATTCTGCAAGCTGTTTTATTTTGATGGATATATTTCTGCAAGTTGCAAATTTTATTTATAAAAAAAAAAAATTTAAATTTATTATAAATAAAACACCAACGAAATTATTTTTCTACTCTAATATACCGTTGTGTTTCAACCCGTCTGACTTGGTTGTTTGCGAGATTTTCCAGTTGGATATAGCTTGTAAGCTATATCCAACTGGAAAATATAGTCATTTAGTTATCCCACCAATAATTTCTGCCAATTAGTGGATTTTAATGAGAGTTATTTTTTTCAAAGTTAAAAACTTATAATTTGCCACACAGTTCTTCTGTGTAATTGTCGACATTTTTTCAAATAATTTAATAAAAGTTTTAAAGTGTATAATTTAATAAAAGTTAAACAAAGTATATACTATCAAAGTAAAAAGAAATTCAAAAAGTATAACATAAGGATTTTTATATAACATACAAGCCTAATCATTACATTTGCTAAAAAGGCTTTTTTATTGAAATGAAACGTTTCTTCTAACAGTAACAAATGACTTTCTAAATTGTTTCTTCCTTATGTGCTAATTTTAATACTAACTCAATAGTTGACAAATTGGTTTCAATTATCAAAGTTTTGCATACTTATATAATTATTGTTAGATTTATTAGGTTGTCTAATGTTGTAATTAGTGTTTATTTATGTTATCTCGCTCTTATTAGGAAAGTAAAACATTCAAGTTGAATAGAGGGCATTATCCAAAGTATTCTGAGAAGCTTTTACATTTAACGTCTTCCTTTTTAATTTATATCTTACATTCCTTCGTGCAATATTCGTCATTCCTCATATTCCATTATTGTTTGTTTAAGGCGTGTTCATGCTTGCATGTGTATTATACTTTTTAATTAAAAAAATTTTTGCCAGTCTGAAACAATTTATCCGATTCATAATATTTTACAAGCAGTCATGATGAATCCCAAATCTATCATTTTATTATTATTTTTTTAATACGCTTTTATTAGTTTAGTATGTATGTTCGTCTGTTTGTATGTTTGTAACTGACTTTTGGGCTCGATTTTCCCTACTTTAAGAGATCCGATTTAATTTAAACGTTGTATACTTATCAAGGACCGACGACACTAAAATAGTTTGATAAGTTTATTATTTCATCATGATTAGGATCGCCAGGATTAGTGATTAAAACACACAGCCTTTGAAAAGTCCTCTTGATCTGCGCATCATTTTTCACCTGTTTCTCCTCATACACACTATTTAAGCTGCAAAGAAACATTTACAGACATATTTCAGACATTCAAACCTACGTGGGACAGCGGCACAACGTATAACGCGCCTGACTACGGATTAGGAGATTCCTATTCGAATCCTGGCTGGCTCGACATATTCGCATTTAGCCTTTGCATTTCTTATTTAGCCTTACTCACAATTAAATTATTGTAAGAACCAGTCCTCCATACCAGGAAATCATTTAAATATTATAGTTTAAAAACACTAAAAAACATGCTTTTAGAGTTAATCAAACTAAAAAGTAAAAAAAAAAATTGTTAACAGGAGATGAAATAACTGACGTGGGAATTAATGTCACTGTTCTAAAAGCGTTGGGTGCTTTGTATGACATTTTTAAACTAACTCTGCATTTCGGAATGAAACTAGTGAAAAATTATAACCATTGATATAGAGCACCCCATGCTTTTAGAACAGTGACATTCATTTTCTCGTCAGCCATTTTATTCTTATGTTAAGAATTATTTTTTACTTTTTTGTTTGATTAACTCTAAAAGCGTGTTTTTTAGTTTTTTTACACTATTAATTAATTTTTTTTTTTTTTCATTTTCTTTTAACTGCACTGAATGCTTTTTGATTGGCCAAAACAAATATTAGAAAAGTAGACAAATGTTCGAAGAAAAAGTCAAGTCTAGTCTCCCAAGTCGGTGTCTAGTTCTGTAAATTTGAAAAATTTTAAACGAGTTATTGAAACAAAATGACTTTCAATGAGGACTTCATATAAAATTATTGGCGATATATTTTGAAAAATATATAATCTCCATTTAATAATCAAAAATTTTACGTTTCATAGTACGCTAATAATTTTCGAATAATTGATACTGTGAGACATTTTACCTTGAAATAGGACTCATCCTAATTATTGACTCGTACAATGCTTTAATTAGAATACAATATACCATTATTTGCTCATATCCTTTTGAGTGAATCTGCCGATACGGGAATCTGAACACTGAAGGAGGCTGCCACTCTTTACAATTAATTAAATTGACTAATCTCTGGAAGAATAAGCAAACAAATAAATCTCTCAGACAGACGAATTTATTCACTCGTTGTGATACATTTTACCTTCGCTTAATTACTTCGCAGTGTCTGGATGTAGCGCGAAGTAGGGCACTTCAGCATGCCCCACTGAATTTCGTTTCTCTGTTACAATACTAATTTATGATACATAATTTTATGTAGCTAAATAATACTGTGCCACAATTTAATTTTTGTAAAGACCTCTGTAAACAAGTAATATAAAAAAAAAATTTAAGAGAATTCCTACTTTTTTTTTTCACTCTATTGCAGAAAGTCCTTTATAAATAAAGGACCACTTGAAATTATCTTCCTACATCTGACGCCATCTCTATTGGTAGATACATGCAACTTAAATCTAAAAAAAAAACCTAAAATTAATTAATTAAATTTAATGAATGAATTAATATTTGAAAAAACGGCATTCACATCCAGTGTCATCCACTACAAGTTAAACAAAATGCATTTGAACGTGATTGGAGGAATAAAAAGTATTTTATGAATGATTGAAAATGGGAACAAGATATATATAGGGAGAGTGTGAGCTAATAGAAGGAATTGAATAAATCGGTAGACAGGCGAATTTATTCACTCATTGAAATACTTTTATTTCCGCTTAATTACTTATTAGTATATCTTGAAGTAAGGCACTTAAACAAGCCCCACTGAATTACTTTTCGCTGCTACAATCAGGGCCATATTTTCCTATAGGCTAACTAGGCTTCAGCCTAGGGCCTCAAGAGCAAGAGAGCCCTACATTCAAATTGTTAGCAAAATTATAATGCACTATTCTAAAAACAGTAAACACTAAAACACTGAATCGAAAATTAGGAGAAATTCTTCACACATGACTAATAAACAAACATAAAAATGTAAAATGTAATAATAAATAATTAAAACGTTGTGTGTTCATGTTTGATTAGTTATTGTTACAAGTACTCTATAGGGTGCTGAGAATAAATGGCAAAATAAGTGTTCTCGACTTTTTTTTATTTATTATCCGTGCACATTTTTTATAAAGATTAGTACCAACCACAACATGTTTGATTTAATGCATTGATATATATCACATTAATGATATATTTTATTATCTCTCGTGTAATTTACAAACTTAAAAATGGGAGGTGAAAGGGCCTCATAAGTGGAATAGCCTAGGGCCTCTTTTTCATCTAAATCCGGCCCTGGCTACAATACTAATTTATGATACATAGTTTTATGTAGCTAAGTAATATTGTGTCACAATTTAATTTTTGTAAAGACCTCTATAAATAAGGAAGCATAACTTCCTTAAAAAATAAAAAAATACTTTCTTTGAAAATAAAAAATAATTACTATTATCTGTAAAATATTATGCTAATAATATGTCTCTTACATTAACAATATTCTTTCTGCTAGCTTTTGATGAGAATCCTAGATTCAAACGTTTTGATAGTGTTTTCATTCTTTTTGATAATATGAGACTCAATTGAAATAAAAATGTTCTTAAAAGTCATGGTATTAAAAAGTATACTACACAAATATTAAATAATATGTTGAGTATTTATTATTAAATATTTATTCTTATTTGTAATATTTAATCAAAATGTGCACTTAAAGTAGGTTAAAATTAAAAATTAAATTTTCTGGAATGCATAGAAAAATCTTTCTACATTTAGTTTGCTGTCGAAAATGTATTAAACACTTTTCAGAAATATCCGATTGAAAATGGAAGAGAAGTATGAAACATCACTTGTTAAATGTATTAACGACGATGAAATCTATGTTCAGTAATTATAGGGACAGAACCATTGATCTTAAGAGATTTCATGAATCTACCAAATTGATTTAAACACTGTGTCTACAATGCCCATGCACTGAATTTGTACAGCATAAAAATTTTTGAAGTAAAGAAAGTTTGTAATTCTTACCCCAATAAACTGTTCAGGACTAAACTCAACATTTGGGGTATACAGATATTGATCGAGAAAAATTAGAAAAAAAAAAAGTATTCCGTCACGACTGGTGCAGGAAAAATAAAGCTATGTTGGAGTCATGTAAAATTGCAGAATAAATGAAAAGAAATTTGAAATAAAAATTCTAGCAATGATTTGCAGAACAGACATGCATCATAGTTGCTTGCCTGTTATGCAACTGAACAAAGTCATTAGGATAGCATTATTGGACTGCCAGTAAAATTTGTACTGTTGCAATGCAGTCTGTGGGCCAGAATGTTGTGACGACGTGGGCGATCTGGCTCTCGGTACCACAGGTTGCTGGTTCAAGCCCCAGCGATGCTATGGATGGTTGTAGTGGTTCGGAACCCCCTTTAAACTGTAGGTCCAGGTCTAACATTATCGTAGAACGTTATAGGGGTATTATTACTAAGCGTCCGTAGCTTATCTTCAATATACACGCACCTCCTCGATAGTTGTGAGTAACGTCGGTGCAGTGCTTGCCTCAAGGCATCCATGACGACTGTCTTAAGTGTTTGCCAGTTGTATTGGAACAAAAAATAATGCAGTCTGTTCCTGGATATAGTGTTGTGTATTTTATCTACAGTCCATGTAATAGCAATGCATGGCATACTTAAATAGTTTATACTTCTCGCTATCCATCAAGCCATTGTTACAACACCAGTGTCATTGGCAGGTTGGATGATTAAATCCGATTGCTCTGCCACAATCTCAGACTCTTTTTGTGTTTTTTCTGTGTATGTAAGGAAATTTGAAGGAATTGGTTACCACAGACTATCCTAATTATTTCAGAATGAGACTAAGCTCATAATTTGCCTGGTTCCTTTCCTTTTGTCTACATAACGCTGTTGGAATGTGTGCAGTTAACATTTGTACGACGCGGAAAACTGTGCCTCGTTTAGTACAGCAATCCGTTTGAGAAACTGTCTATATAAACACTGAAATTACCGCCGTTCCTATTCCTATTAAAACCTATTTTCCAGACTGTCATGAAGCTGTCCAACAACAATGGATTGTGTTTTTACTTCATTTTCATATGTTTTCGCACGCCAATTCAAATGTGTCCATCTTTTCATTGCTAGTTTTGAGTAAAAGTCCTGTGTTGAACTCCAAAACAGTATATGTTCCCTAGATAAAACCAAGCGATTAACTCCAAATCAATTGAGTTGTTTAAGCAGTTACTTTAGAAAGAAATCTGATATAGAATTATACAAAATAATTATAAAAAAAAAATATTAATTATCAAGTTTTTTGAAATCATCTCTAGAAAAGCTTTTAAAATTTGTAGACGTACACATTATTTATACAATCAGAAAGGGAAAACTTCTTTTCTCTTAAAAAACTGTTTGTAACTTTAAAATTTCTATATTGCTTTTTTAAAGTTCTTTGAGTACAAAAAAAAAATTACCTAAATTTTACTAGTATACTATATAATTGTGGAGCCTAATGGCCGAGTGACTAGCGCTCTGACGCTCTATACCGCAGGTTTCAGGTTCGAGTCCCGGTGGTGCCATGGATGTTTGTGAGTGGTTCGGAATCCACTTTAAACCGCAGGTCCCAGTCTAATAGCATCGTAGAGCGTTGCAGGGGTATTGTTACTCCGCGTTCCGTAGCTTGTCTTCCAGCTACATGCACCTCATTGGTAGTGCTAAATGACTACCGTCGGTGCAGTGCTTCCTTAAGGCATCAAGACAACTGTCTAAGTGTTTGCCAGTTGCATTATAAAAAAAACTATATAATTGCATTAAAACTGAATGTAATGTGAGATAAGTAAAAAAACATTAAATCCCTTGACTATTCCTGCAGGACATAACATAAAGAACTAACAGAGCTAACAACATTATAACAATGTGTGCAATATATTATGACTACAAACCAACTACCATTCATTGAAATTTGCAGTTCTCCTTGACAACGCATTCGAATAAATTATTCGTTTCGCTCTGAACAATTATCCAATTTTCTGTACCCAGGAGGAATTCTTTATTATCCTTTCGCAATAAATTCGTCGTTATTTTTCTTAACTTCTCGAGTCGGGCAGAACCTTCTGAGTCAGCACAACTCCAACTTCCTTCCTCTAACGCTGTAATCAATTAGGAACAGCGGTCCAATCGAAGAGCAGTAAACTATTTTGCCGACACATCCTTGATGGGTTGTAGGCTGAAATTTACCCCTGGGGAATCGAGTTTGAATCTAAATCTCTATTACAGAGCCCTTTCGGTTCATATACCTAAACATGTGGGCGCTATAAATTAGATCAACATGAGTACATGTTCTGGTTATAACACAGTCGTCTCTTCTATTCACGAAACTGGCTCTGCAATAATAGTCATTTATCTTGACATTTCTAACTGAGAAAGACATTTTGTGTTGATATCTTCATACTATACAGCCAATATAATAGCTTTTTTTTAAGTTAATATAAGGCCCTGAAATTAATATTAATTGTATTGCAAGTAATCCTACACTCGTTTAAGTTCTTCTTACCAAGTCTTATGTCTTGCAACTAAACCTATACTTATTTAAGTATAAATTTACTTTATAATTGGAATATAAAATGTTAGATTGATTTAAAACTAGTAATATATTCTGTTAACTCAAAGCTGTATATGCAGAGTTGAGCAATTATGTGTTTATTTTTAATATACATGAATTAGGTTTGTAGAAGTAGTTTCATGTAGAATTTGAAATACTTCATTCTTAGTTTACGCTTAGCATTTTTAAACTTTGATATATTCTCTTGGCTATTGTATATGATATTAATTCTTGTAAAATTTGGAATATTCCATTCTTCGTTTAAGCCTAAAATATACACATTTTGATATATTATTTTTAGGTCACATTTAATAGCCAAAAGAATATACAAAAGTAACATAAATGCAGTCGTAAATGAAAATGACGTATTCATAATTGTTATTGTATGTGATAACGTTTCTTGTAGAACATGGAATTTTCATATTTATTATTATTTTCGTATACAGTACTAAAACTTGTTTGCAATGAGAATCTTGATATTATTGTTATGTCCAACGCATGAAACATACTTTTAATGTTTGATTTACATGAGTAGTATTGTTCATATTGATAGCATTGCTCTGATATTCAACAAATAAATGGATAAATGTTTTATTATTCGTTATATAAGTAACATAAAGACTTCTATTTCGTATTAATATGAAGAATAGCATTTTGATTTTATTAGCATAATCTTGGCATTATAAAAAATGCATTGATATACGTGTATCAATAAACTACCCTTTCAAAATATGTCTTTTAATGAATGATTTGAAGCCCATGTGAAAAATGAACGATAAAAACAAAATACGCATTTTTTTCTAGATTCACGACTTGCCCATTGTAAAGATGAATTGAAAGAGAATACATGTTCGGCAGAGGGAAGAATTTTTTCCTTTAAAGTTCTTTGTGTGAAAGACAGAAGGCAGTTTTGTTTCGAACCTGGAATATCGATTTGCAAAGGTTATCCATCAACATAAGTAAGGACTGGTGATATTTAATTGAAGCAATTTTCTGAGTCTCGTCCATCACTTCTGTAGACACCTGACAGCCAACAAGTCATGGGATACGAAAGACATTTCTGTTTTATGATGGATTCCTCCGTGTTTTTAATTATGGAGTGACTATAATTGATACATTGAATATCTGTTTGTAAGTGAATAAGGCCGTGCTTAACTTTAGAGACATATTATAATTTTTTTTGTTGACAGTCTTTGTATTCTTTAAAATCATTGTAGGTTCCTATATTATAATCTTTGCTAATTTTTGTAAGCAAACATGAAGTTTGTGTACACATGTCATATTAATCACATGTTAAGGCCATATTATCTTAGATTATCGATTAATGACTGAGAATTTTAATATTTGAGTATCACTTTTCTATCAAAAATGCTCATGAAAATTGCATGTGTTTAGATATACAAACTTTTGTAAAGGAAAATTTAAATAAAAAAAAATTACGAATATAAAAGTAAAAAAAAAATGTGTAACTAGTAGAAATAAAAAATGTAGATTATACTAAAGATAGTTTTCTAAAAGTTAATCATTGAATTTAAGAATCATCGAATAAAGGTATCATTGAATATTGTTTATGCATTTTATTTCAAATTAGATTTTTGTAAATATTGCAGAAATTTTCTAGCAAGTTTTAGAAATTGCTACCACTTTGACTGGTTAAAATAGAATAAATTGTAGAAGTGGTCTACCTATACTAACTGGCTTTTGAGAAATATTATAAAAAAAAATTTTTTTAAAAACTCCTTTAATTTCATTTAAACAAAAAAAGCTGTATTTACTGTGTGAAATTAAACTACTTTTGAAAATTCTAAAATATTTTGCTATGTTGTTTAATCGATATAATGTTTAAAATAAACTAAGTTGCTTGCATTTTTTTTTTATTTGAACAAAATAGGAAGTCAAATTTTGAATTTGGAAGATTTGATTTAAGGACAAAATATTCTCTATAGTTTTTTTTCCAAAAAACTATGTTTATTTATTTTTGAAATCTTTCCTTTATCTTAGCTAGCATTTATAAAAAGTATTATTGTTATGATTATTTCAAATAAAACTATTTATTAACCAATTATTGTGCTGGGGAAATCCCCATTTTCAAATTGAAATATACTTTTTTTTGTTTTGCGTTTATAAATTAAAAATGTGATTAAATCGAAAAGGTCTTTTAAATATGGCTGCTTTACAAAAAAAAAAAAAAAAATTGTGCTAAATAAATTTTAGATGCAATTTTTTTTTTTTTATTATTATTATTACGATATCCTAAAAACACATACTTGACAATTAAAGTTTTCATGAAAAAAAATTAAGTAATGAATTATTTTTGTAATTTAAAGTGATCTTATGCAAACAAAATAACAATAAACACACCAAAATAGTTAATTTAGACAAAATGTTACTTCTCTATTCATGGTTACAATCATGGGTAGCATTTTACTTTAAATATTTAAGAAAATATCTTTTAAACTGTGCCAAAAAAATCACAACATGAATGTTAATATCGCATTACAGCGATAAACTCTTATTACTGTAGAAATTTCTGTCAGTTTTACTTTATTCAGAACATCCTATCTTATTACGTTTATCTGCAAGGAGAAAAATAGAAGGCGACATAACTTGCAGCCCTTAATGCCATAGTCAACAAAGCTGAGCTTTGCCATTTCATTTTTAGGAAATTTGCAAACATCGCAGAAGTGTTGCCATTCTGCGAGGCACAAATCGAGTTTTTATACCTCTTTACTGCTGCCGCTAGATACGAGTGTAAACATCATTTTTTCATTCTACAGCTCAATCGCTCTTTTCCACTTTTCTGGGACTTTCTTCTGTGCTATTTTTTTTTTTTTTTTTATTTTCAATTTTTTTTTATTTTCAATTTTTGGATGGCAACGCCTTTCTCTGTTTCCTTGGCAACCGCATTCCGTCCAGTGTTTTCTGCTGGAGTGATTTGGAGGAAGTTAACTGCGGTGATAAGCCTCACAGAGCATTATTGATAATATCAGAACTAGATTTAATCGGTTAAGTTGTCCTATTATCGATAACACCTCTTATCGTGGATTGTTGGAAGTCCTCCCGCATTACTGTTTGTACAAATCTAAGATTTCAATGTGGATAACACATCAGAACCTTTTACGGAATTGACCTTATTTTTTCAATTCCTTCTATTAGCTCACACTCTCCCTCTATATATCAATTCAATTGTTGATAAAATACCTTTTACTCATCCACTCAAATTCAAATACATTTTTTTAACTTGTAGTGGATAACATTTGAAGTTAATACAGTTTTTAAATATTAATTCAGTAATTAAATTTAATTAATTAATTTTTAGATGGAAGTTGCATGTATCTACCCATAGATGGCGCCAGATAAACTTAAAAAAATGAATGAAAATTTTTTATAAAGGACTTTTGCAATAGTGTGAAAAAAATTTAGGAATTGTAGGATTTTTATGTTACTTGTTCATTCTACAGCTCAATCACTCTTTCCACTTTTCTGGGACTTTCTTCGGTACTATTTTTTTCTTCAATTTTTGGATGGTAACGCCTTTCTCTGTTTCCTTGGCAACCGCATTCCGTCCAATGTTTTCTGCTGGAGTGATTCGGAGAAAGTTAACTGTGGTCATAACCCTCACAGAGCATTATTGATAATAGCAGAATTAGACTTAATCGGTTAAGTTGTCCTATTATCGATAACACTCTTATCGTGGATTGTTGGATGTTGTCACACATTACTGTTTGTAAAAATCTAAGATTTCAATGTAGAGAACGCAACAGGACTTTTTACTGAATTGGCCTTATTTTTCTATTCCTTCTATTAGTTCACACTCTCCCTATATATATCTTGTTCAAATTTTCAATCGTTATGGCGATTCGTATGCTTTTTTTATTCATCCATTCCAGTTCAATTCCAGTATAAATAATTTTTTTGAAATTGTAGTGGTGAACACTGGATGTTAATACAATTTTTTAAATATTAATACAGTAATTAATTTTTAGTTTTTAGATTTAAGTTGTATACATCTACCAATAGATGGCGCCAGATAAACTTAAAAAAAATGAATGAAAATTATTTATAAAGGACTTTCTGCAATAGAGTGAAAAAAAGTAGGAATTGACTTTATATATATATATATTTTTTTTTTTTTACTTGTTCATTCTATAGCCCAATCGCTCTTTCCGCTTTTCTGGACTATTTTTTTTTATTTTCAATTTTTGGATGGCAACGCCTTTCTCTGTTTCCTTGCCAACCGCATTCCGTCCAGTGTTGTGTTGGAGGAAGTTAACTGTGGTGATAACCCTCACAGAGCATTATTGATAATAGCAGAACTAGACTGAATCGCTTAAGTTGTCCTATTATCGATAACACCTCTCATCGTTGATTGTTGATGTCGTTCTACATTACTGTTTGTACAAATCAATGTAGAGAATATATCAGCACTTAATGGAATTCACCTTATTTTTTTTTTTTTTTTTTTTTTTTTTTTTTTGTATTTAACTCTGGTTTTAAACAAACCTTATACTTTTAAACTGAGCGATTTAGTCTTAAGTTCTTGGTAAAAAATATCTGTAAATTCTGTAATTTGAATATATGCTTTGAAAAGCCATATTATGAAAATAAAAATTATTATTTACAAAATATCTTGTTGTAGCAGAAAAATGTGTTTCGTAATTAGATTTTTACAAGAATCTCATTCAAAGTTTAGAAGCTATGGGCTATGCTGTTTTGCTGCAAAGTTTAGCGGCTATGCTGGCCAATTGGCTAGAGCTATGGCTTTTGGTACTATAGGCTTCAGATTCGAATCTTGGCGATAGCATGGATGTTTGTGAGTGGTTCGGAATCCAAGTTAGACTGTAGGTCCCGGTCTAATTAGCCCAAAGTGTGCACAAAATGACCTTAGAGCGACAAACCAAACATTCAAAGTTTAAGTAGATTAGAGATTGTAAAAGGTAGCATCTTTCCTGTAATCTACGATATTCATAAATTATCTGGTTTGCTTTATTGCTAAATGGAAATTTTTTTTATAAAATATAAGATTAAAATACGTTTAACTCCTTTATAAATTAAACTATTAAAATAATCGTTCTTGTATGAATTTCATTCATATGCTATTGACTGCTCATTCATATGCTATTGGAAAACATATATATTTTTCTGTTGTAGCTAAAGTCAACTATCAAAATATATTACAATATCATATTGTATAACCCTTGTTAGTGAAAAATATCTGCTATTTCTATTTATATGCTTTACGGCAAAAAATTGAAATAGTTTAGTACTTTATGAAATCTCTATAAAATGAAAAGATCTTATGAAATTACAATTTATTTTTTTTATATTTAATGTGATTTCGCATCAAATTAGAACACTGAGTTTGGAATTGGAAAGTCATTTTATCGTTTTAGACTGAAGAAAAAAAAAAAAAACGCATGTTCATATTCAGTGTTAGGTTAACGATTTGGGAAATACATCAGTATTAATTTATGTCAATAAATATAATAGGAAATATTTTAACAAATATTTTATCAAAAGAAGAATAAGAAATTGTTACACAGAAACTAACATAAGCAGATAATAAATAAATACAATCAAGCAAAAAGTGTTTAATTATGTTAAAATAATTGGTCAGTCACAAGATGTCTTCATCGAGCTTATCAACGCTGCCATAATAATGTCAAGAACTGGCTTTTGGCATTTCAAGTACTGGCACTGTTCAAAGATCTATGTTCATGTCAATGATACTCAAAAGATATTCCATCTTTGCCGTAATTTGAATCTTGACATATATACACGAGCGCAGTTGATGATGGAGCAGTCAAAGGTCAACATCGAAGTATACTAGTTACCAGAAGAATAAGATTATACTAGTTACCAGAAGAATACTAGTATTATACTAGTTACCAACTGATAAATGGTATTTCCCCTCTGGTTATTCATTTCCACATTGAAACAAGGCCATTTCTTGAATCAACACATGTAGCACTCTTCCAAATACTTTTAGATCAGAATATAAGCATTTTGTTTTAGATGTGTACATAAACATCCCGGTATAGATCAAAATACAAACATCCTGTTTTTGATCATAATATAAGCATGTTTTAAATCAGAAGATTAGCATCTTGTTTCAGATCACGTTACATATTAACATCCTGTTTGGTTCATAATATGAATTTCTTGTTTCAGATCATAATGTAAACATCCTAATTTTGATAAGAGTAAATATGTTTTAAATCAAAATACAAGCGTCTTGGCAAATTTTCATACCTCTTTTATGCTGCCTGAGTTTAAACAACAGTTTTCATTCTACAGCTCAATCGCTCTTTCCACTACCGTGGAATTTCTTTCTGTGCTTTATTCTTTATTTTAACTTTTGGATGACAGTATAATTGTAATCCGGCAGTTCTCTGTTCAGTTGGCAACTGCATTCCTTGTCAGGATTCTGCAGATGTGTCTCCAAAGATAACAGAACCATTTCTGTTCTTTTTCGGATACAAACACGCTGTCAGGTCACGCGCTGTTAGTTTGCTGATACAAACACGTTGTCATACCTCTTTAATGCTGCCACTGGATATGAGTGTAAACATCATTTTTCATTATGCAGCTCAATTGCTTTGTCCACTTCTGTGGGATTTCTTTCTGTACTTTATTCTTTATTGTAACTTCTTTTGGCACAACCGCATTCTGTGCAGTTGTGAATATTGTGCTATATATACCTTGTTCTCTGTTTTCTTGACAACTGCATTCTTTGTCAGTGATTTGCTGGTGTGTCTCCGAAGAGTTTAAGTGTGGTAATAACCTCATAGAGCTGTCATCTTTTACTATTCGCTAATTACTAATTTTAATATATATATTTCATTGTAATTTTCAATTCCTTCTATTAGCTCACACTCGCCCTATATATATCTTGTTGACATTTTCAATCGTTCATGAAATACTTTTGATTCATCCACTCAAGTTCAAATACATTTTTGAACTTGTAGTGGATGACACTGGATGTCAATGCAGTTTTTCAAATATTAATTCATTCATTAAATTTAATTAATTAATTTTAGATTTTTGTTGCACGTACCAACCAATAGATGGCCCAAGATAAACTTAAAAAAATGAAAAATTATTTATAAAGGGCTTTCTGCAATAGAATGAAAAAAAAAGTAGGAATTGATTTTTAAAAAAAAATTATATTACTTGTTAAATATATAATTAAAAAATGTCCTTTCTTTTCACACAGGCGCCAACTCAAACGGCATGAACACGCTTACTGGCATATCCCGCTTAAGTGGTGGTTCGAATTCGGGTGCTTTTGGAGTAGCTGGAGCAGTGATGTCGGGCCTACCTTCTCTAGCGTCAGCCGCCAACCCTACCCTCTGCCTCCCGGCCTCCCCCACCAACATCTCCAGGACCTCCTCCACGGACGCCGCGAGTGCCAGCTGCGACGACATGCCGCCCCGGGTTCGATTCTCGTCTGCTGCCGACCTCCTTCAGCCGCCCCCTGCTCTTCCAAGCCGCCCAGCAGAAGATCCTCCGCCCTCTCGCCCGCCATCCATGTCACCACCCCCGTCGACGGAGTGCTCACCTCTCTCTAGATAACAGCATTGCCTTGGTGACTGATATCCAGGCACGTCTCATTATTCTACTTGAGGGAAGAAGGGGTGGTGTGGATTCCTGTTAGCCGTCTTGTATACACTCGACTCTGGATACGAGCTTGTTTAGCTGTCACTTAAGGCTCGTTCCCACCGAGGCGTCGACCAATCACTAACCTCGCCTGAAACCGGAGTCGACCAACTTTCAACTCGAAGCGGAATAGCGATCACTAGGCGCAATGCTATTTCGTTAATGATGTTTCGCTGTGAATGGGTCGAAAAAAATTTTCTTGACTGCCGCGGGAATTTTCAACGCTTCACGCCTCGGTGGAAATGAGCCTTTACAACTTACGTTTTGCCTTGCTTTTATTTTGCTGGAAATTAAAGGAAAAACGAAACATTGAGAATTTCCTCTAATTAAAAAAAATGCTTTTAATTTTAAGCATTTCTCCACTCGCTTTTGCACTCTCATTGGCAATGAATCATAGTTCATTTACAAATTAGGAAATACAGGATTTTTTTTTCTTCTATGCTGCATCGAATTAAAATGGATTAGATGAAACACTTCGAAATTTTTAGCATAAGAATTAATGTGTTTTTAATTTAATTTGGAAAATTTAAAATATATAAATAAATTTTGAAAAAAAGTTTTAATGTCTAAAAATCCCTATGTAAAATAAATTAAATATTTTATATAACAGATTCCTCATATTTAATCCACTAAAGTCTAAAATTCTCTGGATTATTAATTGTTATTATTATTATTATTATTTATTGGTGAAGGGAAATATGCATTTATTTTGTGCATGAAAAACCAATACCAGTATTTTGCATTTGTGTTACAGCTTCAATTTTTCATTTAATTTTCATAAAATAACTTAGAACAACTTTTAAACCCATAACCCATATATATATATTGTCAATTTTTTATGCCAAGCCAGCACTCAATCTAGCCAATGCCACTTATAGAAATCTGCCTTAACATAACCATGTGCAAAATGTCCACTGCACAATATACTACAAAGAAAATATATACCGATGACAAATTGTGAATACGACTTATTCTTCGATAGTGCTGTTAGGATTATTAATGGACACCATTGTCTGAACGAAGCACTCTCTTCGTAAACTAAGAAATACCCATTCCTTGACTGAAATGGGCAACTCAACCAGTAGGAACTTGAAGAGCTTTCGTTTCGGAAACATTCAACCATATCAGACTCGTAAGTTTTTCGACGGGACCATACACAACACTCTACTAAATGTTTTGCTGCTGCTTGTAGCTCTAAAACAGTAACATCGCAGTACATTTCTCAGCAGACGAAGATGTCTTTGATGGCGAAGCTTTAAGTTCATTGTAAGAATGGTTTTGTAAAAATGATAATAAAATTATGAATATTCACTGATGTGTGGTGTTTCTTATTCATTGTGTTTAATTTTATCAGTACAAGATGATTCAAAACACAAAAGCAAAGGCCTTCTACGTACAAAATCTGTTTAAAACATGGTTTTAAACTGTATTTTTAAACATGCATGTTAAAATCTTCATGTTAGTATGTTTAATCTTACAAGTTACAAAATAAAGTTACAAGTTTAAGTTACAAAATCTCTTTAAAACATGAAGCTTTAAACTGTATGTTTAAACTTGTATGTTAAAAACTTCATGTTAGTATATTTAAAACTTCATGAAGTTTAACATGAAACTTTATGCTAGTATGTTTAAAACTTCATGAAGTTTAACATGGAACTTCATGTTAGTATGTTTAAAACTTCATGAAATTTAACATGAAACTTCATGTAAATTTCACATGAAAGGTAACTTAAGGTAATTTAACATGAAACTTCATGTTACTGCATGTTTAAAACTTCATGTAAGTTTTAAACTGTCTGATTTTGTATTACTGCAGAAACTAGAACAGTACAGTACAAAACAGAACAACTTTGAAAAGCTTACGTCATCTAATACAGAATGATACAAAAAAAAAAAAAAAACGAAGGCATCAAAGGAATTGCGATTTTTGTGCTGGATGTTCTTTTGAGATTCATAAGAAGTACAACTGGAAGATTTAAATAACAGTATTGTATTCAAAGTTGAGTAATTTGCTCTCAAATAGTCTCGTACGTCGTTTTGTTAGCCAAGGTTATGATGATTTGAAGCTGACATGTTTTCTCTCTTTGAGAACGAAAGATTAATGCTTATTTTGATAAAATTATTAGTCTTTGGAAGGTGTAGCACATTGCTTCCCAATGCAAGCAATTACTTTAAAAAACAACCATGAACGAACCATGTTCAACAAGAAATAACTTAAGTATTACTCCACATTAATTCCCATCATGCTGTGTCTAAAATTCAACTTTTTTCCCTTCTTCTTCTTTTCAGAAGCTAAAAAACCCATTAGAGCTAAAAAAAATTGGGGTTAATTTATATCACTCAGATGGAATTAATGGAAATTTGTATTAAAAGTTCTTCCTAACCTTTGGATGTTGAAAATGGCAGTCGCTTTCAGGTCATATCGATGCATAAAGTTTTAAACAGATTTTGTGTTACTGCAGAAACTAAAAAAATTACAAATCCAACTTTGGAAAGTTTACTTCATCTAATATATTTTTTGTTTCTAATTCATACGAAGATTTATTTATGCCATGAAGAACATTAAGATCAAAACTTTATTGGTCTAAAAACATAATATATTGCTATATTTCATTCACTTCATCATAGTAGTAGGTAAAACGAATACATTTGCCGTTTTACTAGCTGAAACTGCAAACTAAAACAGCACAGGTCCACTTTTGAAATCTGATAAAATTTATATGACTTTGTAATTCCACTTAAGTTAAAAACTATTTTCTATAATATTGCAATAAATCGGGAAAAAAAACCCAAAGTATTTCTTTTATTGATTTTAAATTATTATCTACTATAAATTTAAACGAAAAATGTTTTGATCTAGATGGATCTGATAGCTAAATGTAGGAGATGGAATAGCCGTTTCAAAGATGGATTGATGCTGTTCTTGGCTACAGTTTTTACCAATAAAATGTTAGAGGGAATTGTTTTACTTAATATCATTCGGACGTGAATGGAAAACAGAGTGAGCTTCAAAAAATGCTGTATTTTCAGATAAAAAAATGCTTTGATATAGATGTATCTGATAGATTATCAAGTCTGATAGGCTGATTGTAATATATAATCTAATAACTAATTGGATTTGATAACTGATAGTTAAAGCTGTTTTTTATGCTTTAAAGGAAAAAAAAAGGAATAGGTATTGAAAAAAAATGAATCTATGCTGCTTGGGAGTCCAGTTTTTACTAGTTAAAGGGTATATGCAATATTTTTACATTAATACTATTCTGAAGTGGATAAAGGGCAACGTAAACATAAAAAAATGTCTGTTTTGATCTAGATTATTATTTTTTTTAGCTAAAACTGTTTTACTTGTATGACTTAGGGAAAAGAAACGGTAGACTTTCTCCAATTGGTTATAGTCTTTAAAACCAAGTAGTATTAGAATGAAAAAAACACATCCACATAAAATAAAATCCAATTCGAAAAAAAAAGACTATCAAGGATTATTGCCTATATATATATATGGGAATGGACAACAGTAAGAGTAGTTGGTGAAAGTTAATACGCAATAACCAATTAAGCCATGGGCAAAACCAAATACCCAATAATAGAAAAATTCTATGTTATTAATTATGACTCTTGGATTAAAGTAATCGTCATGATTGGCACAACAGCCCCATGGTGGGCCAAGGCCGTCTGCCTTCTGGCAGATTTCGAAACATGAAATTTCTGCTTTTTTACGAGGTAGGGTTGTCAGCTCCACGCCCAACGCTCGATAGCCATGCTAAACTGGGGCCTACAGTTTAAAGTGGATTCGAACCACTACAAACATCCATGGCATCACCGGCAACCTGTGGTAACCCGAAACCTGTGGTAGCGAGCTCCAGCTCTTTAAAGTAATAATAGAAATCAATTGAAGTAACAACTTTCAAGGAAGTGAAAGACTGTGATTACAGTGCATTTTTCTAAATTCTGAGAAATCGCATAGACCTCTAATTCACATATGCCAAAGATGACCCTAAGCATCTTGGTAAAACTTAAGCAACATTTTCGATTGGATTACCTTGTAAGAGCAATGGCTTTGACCGGAGAATGTTTATCGCGTAGAATAAATGTGGGATAAAGTATCGGATTATGTGCAGCTAAACTACTTTGTAACCAGCTTAAGGAGTTGCTGAATAGTGCCAGACATTTTATTCCTTATCGGCCAGAAAAATATTCATTCATGGGAAGATACAAACTTTATTTTTGACGAAGTAGTTAATGAACTTATTTCCGAGGAATCGAGATTAAAATAAAGTCGGAAACACCGTGAAATTAATGCTTTAGAAAACGAACTAGGTGAAGATTTTGTTTGAAAAAAAGTTAACGCTTATAGTAATGTTTCAAATAAAATGCGATACATACAAGATATCGCAAAAATATTTTGGTTGTGGAAAACCTAATCATGTAACTGCAAATTGTCGTTCGAAATTTAAAAGTAATGAGAAACGAAGAAATTAAAATTAAATAAAATTGTGAACACAATAGAAGATTGTTTTAATACAGAAAGAAGCAACACAAATTGCTGGGTGTTTGACATAGTAACTCGTACGCATTTTTATGGTGAAAAGGATCTTATTAGTGATTATAAACCTGCTAAAATGTAAATGGTGGCTCGAATCCTGGAGGTGGCATGGATGTTTGTGAGTGATTCGGAATCCAAGTTAAATGTGTGTCCTGGTCAAATTAGCCTAAAGTGTGCAAAAAAGGACCGTAGAGCGACAAACCAAACCATGTAATGTAAAACATTACATATCCTACTAATTATTGGTATTGATCGAATATTTTTTAATAACTATTGGAAGGACAGAGTTTAAATTTAAGTAATGTTAAGAAGACGTAAGTAATCTAAGACGTAATTAGATTTCGGGTCCTGTTTTTTAAAAGAACAAAAGCATTTTATTACCCGGTAAAATTACTGCATTCAACAAAGAAAGTAGAAAATTGTTTACAGTTTATTAAAAAAAAACTGTTAATATTAATAAAATAAAATAAAATAAATAAAACTTTAAATACCCTGATAAAACTCAAAAAAAAGGAAATTACTGCAACTTTTGGCAATGAGGATTTAGAGGTATGCCATAAAGAATATTGTCATGCGAATCCCCAATACATAGTTAATGCAAGTAATAACGATAGTGTAAAAAGATTCCTTCATTTCAAAAATAGAGTCGTATAGTGTGATCCATACAAGTTTTCCAAATTTAAACTTATTAGTAGAATTAGTTCTACTAAACCACTTGAACAATTGCACTTGAATGTATGCGTACCTTTATCCTCAAACTCAATTCAACTCACTTTTACTATCCATTATAGAGGATTTTTCAAGAAAAGTTACAGTCTTCCTGCTGAAACGGAAAACACGTAAGTTTTACTTTGTATTATAAAATATCAGAAGAGAACTAAAATACTTACTAATCTTAAAATTATAAATGTTGGAAAAGAAAATGTGTCTTGGGTTCTGTCATTGTGTTTCGAATGTAACAAAGTTTTAGATCAAGGAGTCCAATTTTTTTTTTATTTATTATTATAATGCAGTTGGCAAACACTTAGACAGTTGTATTTGATTACTTGTTACTCATTTAGCACTACCCAGGATTGGGTTTGGTTTGTCGCTCTACGGTCATCTTGTGCACACTTTGGGCTATACTTACCTACATACAGTTACCTATGGGACCTACTGTTTAACGTGGATTCCGAACCACTGTCAAACATCCATGCCACCGCCAGGATTCAAACCTGAAGAATAGCGCTAGCCACTTGGTCACCAGGCCGCTACACTACCCAGGAGGTGCGCTTGTAGATAAGCTACGGACGCGGAGTAACAATATCTCCGCAACGCTCTACGATTCTGTTAGACCGGGAGCTACGGTTTAAAGTGGATTCCGAACCCCTACAAATATCCATGGCACCACCAGGACTTGAACCCGAAACCTGTGAGGGAGTCCAAACTGAGTGCACTAATATCTATTCACTGAAACAGAATGAGGTTAGTAAATACTTTAATCATACAGCAGTGATTGCAATGATGCATTTTGAGATCACTATTCTTAAATAATAGTGATCTATAAGAATAGTGATCTCGAAAATGGTTTCTCGGTATAAATGTTATCATGCTTTACTTACGTGTGGCACAGAGTGTGCCATGTGTAAAAATCAAAATGAAACCCCCTTTCAGTTATTTGGTGGAAGAAAAACATCTTAAAATTGTTGGTGTTCAGCGTAAGTTTTTTTGTTCTAATGCAGCTGGCAAACATTTAGACAGCTGTCTTGGATCCTTAAGGCAAGAGCTGCACAGACGTTACTCACTTTGCATTACCCAGGAGGTGCGTGTCACTTGAAGATAACCCACGGACGCGGAGTAACAATGCCCCCGCAACGCTCTACGATCCTATTAGACAGGGACCATTGCTGTATGATTAAAGTATTTAAAGTGGATTCCGAACCCCTACAAACATCCATGGCACTGCCGGGACTCAATTCGAAACCTGTGGTTCCGTGCGCCAGAGCTCTAGCCACTTCAGGCCCCTGTTTAGCGTAAGTAGGTATTCCAATTCAAACTCGAAGTAAACTTCATATGAATTCTAATATGGTCTTAGAAACGCTTGGATATTATATTTGAATACCTAGTGAACGAAAAAGGAAATAAATTATAACTCTCAACGAAAATGAAGTACCCAGGGAAGTAGTAATGTACACTTGAATTATGATAAGTGAAAATTGGATTTTTATTCTTCATATTCGGAAACCGATAGTGAAGTAGATTACGAAATTTCGAATCGTGAGAATAATAGTAAGGAAATTAAAACAAAGAAAAAAATTAAAAATGAAATAATGAAAGAGCTAGGACCTACAACTGAAATAAAATCCAAGGTTACTGAAAATTGGGGAGAACTTTAAACCCCAATTAGTGAAGTTACATGGATAAGGGAGACACTACTTGGGAAAGACAAGACCACAATTTGCATCTTGCATGGGGTTGAAACAATGGACTGGAAATTAAGATCGACCAAAGATTGCACCACAAAGCTCACAAAATCTAATACGTCCAAGCATTTTTAATTTCTGTGGGGAAAATACGTATTGTAGAAAAATAAATTAAAAAAAAAAAAAACAAAACGTTAATTGAAAACGTAAATTGAAACTCAGGGCCAAGGGTGAGTTAAGGAACTTCAAGGGAAACAGATTCTAATAACATAAAACCATGACTAGATGATATGTTTTTATGCTATTCCGTCACATTACAACTGTGCAATAAAATATCCAAACTTTAAGAATTGGCAAAGTATTATGCAAGAAGAAATCATTGGGACATCTAGTAGAAGGGTATGGGACCGTTCCCAAATTCGAATACGTAAAAATGTAGACCTGATTACTAAAATTGCTTTTTTGTATTATTTAAGGGAAAGGAAAAAACAAGATGGAGTAGGAAATATGTGTCTTAGATGCAGTTTTTAGCAGTAAATAGACAGATGCAATCGTTTTATCTAATGCTATTCTGAAGTGGATGAAGAACAATGCAAACATCTAAAAATGTCATATTTTCAGACGAAACTTTGATCTAGACTTGATTGTTTGAGTTGTTTTTGAATGGATTAAGGGAAAATTTTTAAGATGGAATTCAAAGTTGGATCTGTTCTGTTTTAGGGGCAATGTTTGACAGTTAATGACAGTTGAAAGGGTTGTATTTAATACTACTCCGAAGTGGATGAAAGACAAAGTAAACTTAAAAAATATCGCGTTTTTAGACAAAGATGGGTCTAATGGGTCTCTTTTTTTAACACTACATCTTATTATTGTTCTGCATTCACCTCAACACAATCTCTCAACGCGTTAAATAATGTCTTTCAATCCAGCTGGTGTTTGTTCTTTTTGATATGTTTTCTTATGCTACAGTTGTTTCAAACATTCTCGATAGTTGACTTTGAAACCTCTTTTATTTAACATTATGGGAAATTTGAGAATCATTTTTTTATTTAAAAACGTTTCTCTATTAAAGGATATAAATTTAGGGCCTGTTAGATCTCCGCTTAACTTTGATAAATAAATGAGTGTGGATAAAACTTAGCTCTAGACTGCTGTTAAGTAATTTGCATACCCATGTGTGGTTTTTCATTTGCTTACTAAGAAAAATAAATACAAACAGTACGCATGCTAAAAACTATTACTACTTGCCTAACGCATGCTAAAAATTATTACTACTTGTCTAACGCATGCTAAAAATTATTACTACTTGCTTATTTTAGTAATTTTTACTTTCAGAATTAATTACAATTGCAATTTAGATGCTTAAAACGTTTACATATTCTGCTCGTTATTCAGTATTTTACAAAAACAAATATAAAATTTAGTTTTTCTTATAATTAAGCAAAGCAGCGTGTAAGTACAACAAATTGAAATGAAAATACAAGTTTTAAATTAATTAGAAAATCTAGTTAACATCAGAGTAATTATGAAATAGTATCATTAAAAATTTAACCTACTAATACAAAATCTGTAAAAAAAAATACTTCAACTGTTATAAACGTACTAATTTTAGCCTTTAAGCATTGAAAGCAAATGAATTTAAAATAATATATTACATTAAACACATTTAGAATGTACGAAAGAATACAAAAGAATGAGATGGCTAAATTCGCCCCCCCCTTTTCAATTCCTTCTATTAGCTCACACTCTCCCTCTATATATATATCTTGTTCAAATTTTCAGTCGTTCGTAAAATACTTCTTATTCATCCAATCAAGTTCAAATACATTTTTTTAACTTGTACACTTGATGTTAATACAGTTTTTCAAATATTAATTCATTCATTAAAACTAATTAATTAATTTATTTTTTTCTTTTAGATTTAAGTTGCATATATCTACCCATAGATGGCGCCAGATAAACTTTAAAAAAATGAATGAAAATTATTTATAAAGGACTTTCTGCAATAGAGTGAAAAAAAAAGAAGGAATTGACTTTGAAAAATTTGTTTTTATATTACTTGTTTTTAGCCTGGCTATGAGTTAAAGAGCGAGGGAGTTAAAAAGAATTAGCTAATAATAAAATAATGTCTTTTTACGTGAGTAACAGATGGATTATGAGTGAGAACCGCGAAGATTGAAGATTCTTCCACAAATAGCAAACTATCAGTGAGTTGAATTTCCATAAACCTAATATTCCAAAACATGTGAACAAATCACGTTTATGCTTAATATAAAATCGAACTGCATGCAACGCAATGTTTTGTTTTGAATCTCTATTGGCTGTGATTGGATAGCTTAAAACTATTTGTTTAAGTGACAATATGAAGAAAGCGAGTATTTGAAAAAGCGGAATTTCGTTTATAGTAATTTAACAACACTGTTACGAAACTCCGGCATTCTCAATGTCAATTTCCATATTAAACTTCTCTCTTACTGTAAAGATGGCGCCAATAGTCCTACATCCGCTATTTTAGCAACTAGAATAAATTAGAACATTTAACTCCCTCTTTGAAATTGTTTCAAGTGCTTATATATACAATTATTTAGTGAATAAATTTATAACAAGTGTATTAAAATTATTAATATGGATTAAAATGAATGATTTTTAAGCATTTTACAAACTTGAGAATATTTTAAAGCACTACTAATGTGCAAGTTTTATATAATTGAGAATTTTTATATACTGAGAATTTTTAATGTCACAGTGAAAAATTTCAATTTAAGATATGTTTAACAAATTTACAAAAAGAAGAGGAAATTCAATTATGTTATAAATAAAAGTAAAAATAAAATGAAATAATAATAATAACAAGACTTATACATTATTTCTTCGGCAACTACATTTATTTATTTATTGTGATTACGATATTTTGATAAAAGATATTTATTTATTTATTTTGCAAAATATTCAACTTAGTGAATATGGCAAAATATAAATAACAATTTTTGAATAATGTCTCTTTTCATGCATGCATGCAAAATATTTCTAATAATAATTTGTATAAAGAAAGGCATACAAATTTAGCCACTTGATTTTTAGTAAAACAAATTACAATTTTCTTTGGAAACTAAATATTATTTCTTCCTCAATAATTATATTATACCACTAAGTTTAAATTAAGTCCTCCAAGCACGCGGCTGCTTTTTGGAAAAGGCTTAGCGTTTTAACCAACAATATGGTTTGTTTTTTTACTTAAAGTTACTTATTGAAGAAGGGATGAGAAAAATACTCTGGGGATTTAATTTAGATGCCTGGCTCAAACAAATCATCGTCTGAGCAGTATTATTTTTCTATTTTAACATCTTATTAAAAAAGGAGAAAAAGAGGAGAAATTCAGTTATGTTATAAATAAAAGTAAAACGAAAATACTACTACTACTAATAATAACATGACTTATACATTATTCATTCTGCAACTACATTTATTTATTTATTGTGATTACAATATTTTGATACAATGATTTATGATTGATTTATTTTGTAAAATCTTTCAACTCTGTAAATATTGCAAAACATAAATAACAATTTTTGAATAATGTCACTCTTTATGCTCGCATGCAAAATATTTCCAACAATAATTTGTACAAAAGAAACACATTCTATCTATTTACAAATTTAGGAACTTGATTTTTAGTCAAATAAATTGCAGTTTACTTCTGAAATAAATATTATTCTTTTCTTTTAGAATTTTTATTATTCTTTTCTTTTTTAGAATTCTTTTTTATTTTATTTTATCATCTTATTAACTGTCTTACAAAACTCCTGACTTCGTTTACCTTTTTACTCTTTCCCTCAATAAAAAGAACAAACACGACTCCTATTATTCAGTTATGTTATAAATAAAAGTAAAATGAAAATAATAACATGACTTATACATTATTCATTCTGCAACTTCATTTATTTATTTATTTTGATTACAATATTTTGATACAAGAATTTATTATTTGTTCATTTTACAACATGTTTCAACTTAGTGAATATTGCAAAATACAAATAACAATTTTTGAAAAATATCTCTTTTCATGCATGCATGCAAGCAAAATATTTTCAACAATAATTTGTACATAGAAACACTTTCTATCTATATACAAATTTAGGAACTTAATTTTTAGTAAAACAAATTACAGTTTACTTCGGAAACTAAATATTATTTCTTCCGTTATGACTCTATTATACAACTAAGTTTAATTTAAGTCTTCCAAACACGTGCTGCTCTGTCGAAAAACATAGGGCTGCTGTGCCTGCGTTATAACCAACAATCTGACTTTTTTTTATATTTTGAGTAACTTTATTCAAGAAGGGAAGAGAAAAAGACTCTGGGGATTTAATTTAGATGCCTGGCTCAAACAAATCATCGTCTGAGCAGTGTTTCTTTTTTATTTTATTTTAACATCTTATTAAATGTCTTTTACAAATCTTTCCCTTTTTACTTTTTCCCTCGATAAAAAGAACAAACTCGAACTCCTGTTAATTCAGCTTTCTGAACTCCAACAAGAAGCAATCTCTTCTTCTTTCTTTTAATACAAAGAGTTGATAATAAAAGCCATTTTTTTTTTTGGAAAGATTAAATTATTTTCTTTAGGGAGAGTGGTGTTCTTTGGATAACAAATCTTAAATGAAATCAAATATGGAAGAATTGTTAGAGTTTAGTTGAAGAACATCTGTTCCTTTCTTAGATCAAACAATTTTATATCCTGCGCCATTTTGTGGAAAAAAAGAATGTTTCGGATTATTAGAATAAGGAAATTGAATTATGTTAGTATTATTTTTTATAAAAATATCTTTCCAAATGAAATTATTAAGATTAATGTTTCCTAAATTGCATTAGTAGCAATATTTTACTTTTAAAAAATTCATCTGCATTCTAAATTTTAATTTAGATTTATTTACTGATTTTATTCGCACACTTTCGAATATTTACAATTACCAAATAATCTTGAAACTTTTTCATGATAGTTGGTATCATTTTCAAATCATGAAAATTAGAAAAAGTAATTTACGATGGGATAAGGATTCACGAAGGAATTGTCAATTCCTTTTTTTTAATTATAAAAATGAATTTTTCATTTATAAGAATAAAAATACATTTAATAGAATTGTTAACAACCAGATTGAATATGGCAAGAATAAAAAATACGTGAAACGTTTTAAACTAAATTATCCATTTATAAACTAAAAGTATCCCCTCAGCTTTAATTTTAATATACTACGATGTTATTACATTATTAACAAGTAATATAAAAAAAAAATGTAAAGTCAATTCCTACTTTGTTTTCACTGTATTGCAGGGAAATCTGTCCTTTATAAATAAAGTGGAAATTTTCCTCTTACACCTGGCGCCATCTATTTGTAGATACATGCAACTTAAAAAAAAAAAAAAACTAAAATCAATTAATTAAATTTAACGAATGAATTAATATTTGAAAAACTGTATTAAGATCAAGTATCCTCCACTACAAGTTCAAAATAATGTATTTGAACTTGAGTCTAGAATAAAAAGTATTTTATGAACGATTGAAAGTTTGAAACAAGATATATAAATATATATAACGAGTGCGTGAACTTATAGTAGGAATTGAAAATGAGGAGAAATTCAGTTATGTTATAAAGAAAAGTAAAATGAAAATAATAATAACATGACTTATACATTATTCATTCTGCAGCTACATTTATTTATTTATTATTTATTTTTATATTTTGATGCAAGGAATTATTATTTATTTATTTTGATTACAATATTTTGATATAAGGAATTATTATTTATTTATTTTGATTAAAATATTTTGATACGAAGAATTTTTATTGATTTATTTTACAAAATCTCTGAACTTAGTTTATATTGCAAAATATAAATAACAATAAAAGTTTTTGAATTATGTCTTTCATGCATGCATGCATGCAAAATATTTTCAACAATAATTTGTATAAAGAAACACATTCTATCTATTTACAAATTTAGCAACTTGATTTTTAGTAAAACAAATTACAACTTTCTTCGGAAACAAAATATTACTTCTTCCTCTATAACTATATTATACTACTAAGTTTAATTTAAGTCTTCCAAACACGTGGCTGCTCTTTGGAAAAGGCTTAGCGTTTTAACCAACAATCTTCTTTTTTTTTTTCAATTCCTTCTATTAGCTCACACTCTCCCAATATATATCTTGTTCAAATTTTCAATCGTTCATGAAATACTTTTTAATTATTAACTCAAGTTCAAATACATTTTCTTTTGAACTTGTAGTGGATGACAATACAGTTTTTCCAAATATTAATTAATTAATTAAATTTAATTAATTAATTTTAGTTTTTTTTTAAATTTAAGTTGCACATATCAACCAATAGATGGCGCCAGATAAACTTAAAATACGAATGAAAATTATTTATAGCGGAATTTTTTTTTATATTACTTGTTTTATTTAAAGTGACTTTATTGAAGAAGAGAAGAGGACTCTGGGGATTTAATTTAGATGCCTGGCTCAAACAAATCATCGTCTGAGCAGTATTCTTTTTTTATTTTAACATCTTATTAAATGTCTTTTACAAAACTTTCCCTTTTACTTTTTCTCTCTCTAAAAAGAACAAACTCGACTCCTGTTAATTCAGCTTTTTGAACTCCAACAAGAAGCAAATCCATCTTTCCATCTTTCTTTTCCATCTTTCTTTTAATACAATGAGTTGATAATAAACGCCATTTTTTTTTTTTAGAAAGATTAAATTATTTTCTTTTGGAGAATGGTGTTCTTTAGATTAAAAATCTTAAATGAAATCAAATATGGAAGAACTGTTGGAGTTTAGTTGAATGACATCTGTTCCTTTTTAAATCAAACAATTTTATATTTTGCGCCATTTTGTGCAAACAAAGAATGTTTCGGTTTATTAGGATAAGAAAATTGAATTATGTCAGTATTATTTTTTTAAAAATATATAAATAAAATATATACATAATGTTTATATATGTATTAGAAAACATGGCTTTTCAATATAAGTTTCAGGGTGTTGCGTTTTAAAAAATAAAAGTGTCTATTATTTACAAATTATCTAAGAAACTAACATTATTCTGAAAAAAAACCCCAGAATTTTAACCATTTCAAGTAACTAAAATATAAATTTGTTTCATATTATAACTATAATTATAATTTATATTTTAATTATAATTATAATTTAGTTTCTAATTATAATTATAATCTAGTTGTTCTTTAATTTCAATAATTTAGTTTTTAATTATAATTATAATTTAGTAGTTACAAAAATTGTGACTGATTGCCACTCCATGATAAAATCCCTCACATTTGAAAGAAACAGCACTGTGGTTTAATGTTTAATTATAGTCTTAATACTGAAGTATATAATAATTTTTTTAGAGTATTATCCTAGAGAAAATAACATGAGAGATTTTAAGTAATTAAAACGCAATTTAGTTTCTGCATTTTTGTAAAAATGGAGAAACTAAATTGTCCTTTAATTATACTATTTTCTTGGTTTGTAGTGGTTTATTGTATATAATATTTTCAAATGCACCAATTTTACCTAAAAAATTGTATTAGCATCAAGTATCCGCCACTACAAGTTCAAAATAATACCTTTTTTTCGAAGGAATAAAAAATATTTTATTAACGAATCAAAATTTGAACACGATATATATATAGGGAGAGTGTTAGCTAATAGTAAGAATTAAAATAGGAGAAATTCAGTTATGTTATAAATAAAAGTAAAATGAAAATAATAATAATAATAACATGACTTATACATTATTCATTCGGCAACTACATTTATTTATTTATTTTGATTACAATAATTTGATACAAGGATTTATGACTTATTTATTTTACAAATCTTCCAATTTAGTGAATATTGCAAAATATAAACAACAATTCTTGAATAATGTCTCTTTTCATGCATCCAGGCAAAATATATTCAACAATAATTTATATAAATAAACATATACAAATTTAGCAACTTGATTTTCAGTAAAACAAATTACAATTTTCTTTGGAAACTAAATATTATTTCTTCCTCTATAACTATATTATACCACTAAGTTTAATTTAAGTCTTGCAAATGCGTGGATGCTCTTGGTGTTTTAACCAACAATCAGATTTTTTTTTTTATTTATTTAAAGTTACTTATTGAAGAAGGAAGAGAAAAAAGACTCAGGGGATTTAATTTAGATGCCTGGCTCAAACAAATCATTGTCTGAGCGGCATTTTGTTTTTATTTTAACATCTTATTAAATGTCTTTTACAAAACTTTTACTTTTTACATTTTCCCTCGCTAAAAAGAAAAACTCGACTCCCTGTTAATTCAGCTCTCTGAACTCCAACAAGAAGCAATCTCTTCCATCTTTCTTTTAATACAAAGAGTTCATAATAAACGCCATTTTTTTTTTAGAAAGATTAAATTTTTTTCTTTTGGGAGTGGAGTTATTTAGATTAAAAATCTTAAATGAAATCAAATATGGAAGAACTGTTGGAGTTTAGTTGAATAACATCTGTTCCTTTTTAAATCAAACAATTTTATATTTTGCGCCATTTTGTGCAAAAAAAAAATGTTTCGGCTTATTAGAATAAGAAAATTGAATTATGTTATTATTATTTTTGATAAAAATATATTTTCCATTGAAATTATTAAGAAGAATGTTCCATAAACTGCATTTGTAGCAATATTTTACTTTAAAAAATTCATCTGCATTCTAAATTTTAATTTAGATTTATTTACTGAATTTAGGCGTATATCTTAGGAATTGTCATTATCATTTTTAAAACCTGAAAATTAGAAAGAAGTAATCACATTTTGATAAGGATTCACAAAGGAATAAAATGTTCATTCTTTTATTTAATAAAAACGAATTTTTATAAATACGAATAAGAATAGATTTAATAGAATTGTTAGCAAACATATTGAATATGACATGGAAAAAAAATACGTGAAACGTTTTAAACTAAATTGTCCATTTATAAACTGAAGTATCCATTCAGCTTTAATTGTAGTATACGATGTTATTAGATTTAAAAAAAAAAAAACTACCCGTAAAAATAAATGTGTGTATAATAAGAAAAAAACGTGTAATTTATCTTGATGGTTTTTTTTTTTTGTAACAAAACTCATATTATATATTCTTTACCAACAATTAATAAGGACAATTAATTGCAAAAACGGGGCCTGACTGGCCGATTAACTAGCGCTCTTACACTCGGTGTCAGAGGTTTCGGATTCGAGTCCCGGCAGTGTCATGGATGTTTGTAGTGGTTCGGAATCCACTTTAAAATGTAGGTCCAGGTCTTCTACGACTGTTGGGCGTAGAGTTGACAATCTTACCTCGTAAAATGAAAAACATCTATCGTCTCAAAATCTACCAGTATGTAGACGGCCTTGGCCCACACTGGGCTGTTGCGCCAATGATGATGATGAGGAGGAGGAGAAATATTTTCACCATTAATTTGTCTATAGAAACACATTTTATCTATTTACAAATTTAGGAACTTTTTTAGTAAAGGAAATTACAGTGTACTTCGGGAATCTAAATATTATTTCTTACTCTATAACTATATTATACTACTAAGTTTAATTTAAGTCTTCCAAACACGTGGATGCTCTTTGGAAAAGTCTTAGAGTTTTAACCAACAGTCTTGTTTGTTATTTTTATTTAAAGTTACTTATTGAAGAAGGGTAGAGAAAAAGACTCAGGGGATTTAATTTAGATGCTTGGCTCAAACAAATCATCGTCTGAGCAGTGTTTCTTTTTTATTTTATTTTAACATCTTATTAAATGTCTTTTACAAAACTTTCCTTTTTTACTTTTTGCCACGCTAAAAAGAACAAACTCCACTGCTGTTAATTCAGCTTTCTGAACTCCAACAAGAAGCAATCTTTTCTTCTTTCTTTTAATACAAAGAGTTGATAAGAAACGCCATTTGTTATTTAGAAAGATTAAATTATTTTCTTTTGAGAGTGGTGTTCTTTGGATAACAAATCTTAAATGAAATCAAATATGGAAGAATTGTTAGAGTTTAGTTGAATAACATCTGTTCTTTTTTTAGATCAGACAATTTTATATGCTACGCCATTTTGTGCAAAAAAAAAGAATGTTTCGGTTTATTAAAATAAAGAAATTGAATTATGTTAGTATTATTTTTATAAAAATATATCTTTCTCAATGAAATTATTATTATGAATGTTTCCTAAATTGCATTTGTAGCAATAGTTATACTTTAAAAAAATCCTCGGCATTTTTAAATTTTTATTTAGATTTGTTTACTGAATTTATTCGTATATCTTTGGATATTTATAATTATTTGTTACCAAATAATTCTGGAACTTTGTTACGATAGTAGGTATCTTTTTTTAAAACCTGAAAATTAGAAAAAAAGTAATCGCAATGGAATAAGGATTCACAAAGAAATAAAATGTCCATTCTTTTGTTTAATTATAAAAATGAATTTTTATTTATAAGAATAAAAATAGATTTAATAGAATTATTATCAAACATATTGGATGTGTCAAGAAAAAAAAAATACGCGAAATGTTTTAAGCTAAATTATCCATTTATAAACTAAGGTACTATACACTCAGCCGTAATTGCAGTATACGATGTTCTTAGATTAAAAAAATTACTCGTAAACGTAAATGTGTGTATAATAAGAAATGAAACGATTAATTTATCTAAATGGGTTCTTTTTTTGTCACAAGACTCATAAGTAATTATATATTCCTTACCAACAATTAATAAGAACAATTAATTGCAGAAAAAGAAAACTATGTAGATGTTCTTAGATCTGTAATAAACATTTTATTAATTACCTCTAATGTCTCCTCATTGTTAGTAATCTTATAACCAAGTAAACGTTATTTTGGAATAGTAATTAGAATACCCAAATTATCGTAAATTTTAATTATTATTTATCATCATAATTTCATAGTTCAAGTATATCTTGCTTAAATTTTTTTTCATAAAATACAAATAACAGTATTTTTAATTATTAGTTCTTATTTAATTCTTGATAAAATTTCTATTTACTTTGAATTATCATTGTCTATTTTCCTTTCCCTAAAAATTTTAATAAAGGCATTGAAAAAAATGTAGAAAAATTTTTAAAATAAAAGAAAAATAGAGATAAAAAAAAAAAAATAAATAAATATTCATTAGCAAACTTGTTTTTCCATATAAATTACAAAGTGCTGAATTTTGCAAAATAAAAGTGCCTATTATTTACAAATTATCTAAGAAACTAACATTATTCTAACAAAAAAAAAAATCCCAGAATTTTAACCATTCCAAGTAACTTAATTATAATTTAGTTTTAATTAATAGTTTATTAATTAAAATTAATTAATAAGTTATTACAGTTAAATTATAATTTAGTTCTTACATAGCTGCAAAAATTGTGGCTGATTTCAACTCCATGATGAAATCCCTCTTATTTGAAAGATACAGCGCAGTGATTTAATGTTAAATTATAGTCTTAATAATGACGTATTTAATAAATTTTTTTAGATTATTATCCTAGAGAAAACTCTATGAACCATTTCAAGTAATGAAAGGGTAATTTATTTTCTACATCTTTACAAGAATGCAGAAATTAAGTTACCCTTTAATTATACTGTTTGCTTGTTTGTAATGGTAATGGTTTATTGTACTTAATTTTTTAAATGCACCAATTCTAGCTAAAAAATTGTATTAACATCAATATCCTCCACTACAAGTTCAAAATAATGTATTTGAACTGGAGTGGAGGAATAAAAAGTACTTTATTAACGATTAAAAATTTGAACAAGATATATTACAAATTTTATGACAATCAAATTATTAAGATGAATGTTCCATAAGTTGCGTTCGTAGCAATATTTTTGCTTTTAAAAATTTCTTCTGCATTCTAAATTTTAATTTAGATTTATTTACTGAATTTATTCGTACATCGTTGGATATTTACAATTACTAGTTACCAAATAATGTTGAAACTTTTTGTATGATAGATGGTATCATTTTTTAAGCCGGAAAATTATAAAATTGTAATTGCAAGATAAAGGATTTGCAAAGGAATAAAATGACCAGTCTTTTATTTAATTATAATAATGAATTTTTATTTATAAGAATAAAAATGCATTTAATAGAATTGCTAGCAAACATATTGGATATGACAAGAAAAATACGTGAAACGTTTCAAACTAAATTATCCATTTATAAACTAACGTATCGACTCAACTTTAATTTCAGAATACGATGTTTTTAGATTTAAAAAAAAACTACTCGTAAAATTAAATGCGTGTATAATAAAAAAAGGAAAGGTGTAATTTATCTAGATGGGTTATTTTTTGTCACAAGACTCATAAATAATTATATGTTCCCTACCAAAGATTATTAAGGACAATTAATTGCAAAAAAAAAGAAAACTATTTAGATGTTCTTAGATCTGTAATAAACATTTTATTAATTACCTCTAATGTCTCCTCATTGATAGTAACCTTATAACCAAGTAAACTTTATTTTGGAATAGTAATTAAAATATTCAAATTATAGTACATTTTAATTATTTTTGATCATCATAATTTCATAGTTGAAGCATATCTTGCTGAAATTTTTGTTGATAAAATAGTAGAAACAACAAAATTATTATTTATTAATTATTCATTAATTCTTGATAAAATTTCTATTTACGTTCAATTAGTATTTCTATTTTCCTTTCAATAAAAATTTTAATAAATGCATTGAAAAAAATGTAGAAAATTTTTTAAAATAAAAGATAAATAGAGATAAATATGCATTAGGAAACAAGGGTTTTCAATATAAATTACAAAGTGTTGTGTTTTGAAAAATAAAAGTGCATATTATTTACAAATTATTTAAGAAACTAACATTATTCTGAAAAAAACAGAATTTTAACCATTTCAAATAACTAGATTATAATTTAATTTTAATTAATAGTTTATTAATTAAAATTAATTAATAAATAATTACATTTAAATTATAATTTAGTTCTTATATTGCTGCAAAAATTGGTTAGTTGCAACTCCGTGATAAAATCTCTCACACTTGAAAGAAATAGCACTGTGATTTCATGTTAAATTAAAGTCTGAATAAAGAAGTATATTTAATAATTTTTAGAGTATTATCCTAGAGAAAATTATATGAACCCTTCCTTTCAAGTAATTAAAAGTGTAATTTAGTTTCTACATTTTTACAAAAATGCAGAAATTAAATTGTCCTTTAATTATACTGTTTACTTGTTTGTATTGGTTTCTGATACTTAATATTTTTAAATGCACCAATTGTAACTAAAAACTTTATTAACATCAAGTATCCTCCACTACAAGTTCGAAATAATATATCTGAACTTGGATGGAGGTATAAAAAGTATTTTATTAATGAATCAAAATTTGAACAAGATATATATAGGGAGAGTGTGAACTAATAGTAGGAATTGAAAAAGAGGAGAAATTCAGTTATGTTATAAATAAAAGTAAATTGAAAATAATAATAATAATAATAATAACATGACTTATACATTATTCACTTTGCAACCACATTTATTTATTTATTTTGATTACATTATTTTGATACAAGGATTTATGATTTATTTATTTTACAACGTTTTTCAATTTAGTGAATATTGCAAAAATATAAATAACAATTTTTGAATAATGTCTCATTTCATGCATGCAGGCGAAATATTTTCAACAATAATTTATATAAAGAAAACATATACAAATTTAGCAACTTTAATTGTAGTAAAACAAATTACAACTTTCTTCGAAAACTAAATATTATTTCTTCCTCTAAAACTATATTAGACTACTAAGTTTAATTTAAGTCTTCCAAACACGTGGATGCTCTTTCAAAAGGCTTAGTGTTTTAACCAACAATCTGTTTTTTTTTTCTTTTTATTTATTTAAAGTTACTCATTGAAGAAGGGAAGTGAAAAGACTCCGGGGATTTAATTTAAATACCTGGCTCAAACAAATCATCGTCTGAGCAGTATTCTTTTTATTTTAACATCTTATTAAATGTCTTTACAAAACTTCCTTTTTTACTTTTTTCCTCAAAAGAACAAACTCGACTCCTGTTAATTCAGCTTTCTGAACTCCAACAAGGAGCAATATCTTCATCTTTCTTTTAATACGAAGAGTTGTTAATAAACGCCATTTTTTTTTAAAGATTAAATTATTTTCTTTAGATAACAAATCTTAAATGAAATGAAATATGGAAGAATTGTTAGAGTTTCGTTGAATAACATCTGTTCCTTTTTTTTTTAGATCAAACAATTTTATATTCTGCGCCCTTTTGTGCAAGAAAAGAATGTTTCAGTTTATTAGAATAAGAAAATTGAATTATGTTAGTATAATTTTTTTCAAAAAAATATATCTTTCCCAATAAAATTATTAAAATGAATGCTTCCTAACTGCATTTCTAGCAATATTTTATTTTCTAAAAATTCATCTACATACTAAATTTTAATTTAGATTTGTTTTACTAAATTTATTCGTATATCTCAGAATATCTACAATTACTTGTTACCAAATAATGTTGAAGCTTTGTTACGATAGTTGGTATCATTTTTAAAGCCTGAAAATTAGAAAAAAAAAGTAATCCTGTTGGGATAAGGATTCGAAAAGAAATGAAATGCTCATACTTTTATTTAATTATAAAAATGAATTTTTTTGAATTATAAGAATAAGAATAGAATTGTTAGCAAAAATTGTTGGATATGACAAGAAAAAAAAGGTTTAAAACTAAATTGTCCATTTATAAACTAAAGTATCCACTCGTTATTATATTAAAAAAAACTACTCCTAAAAGTAAATGTTTGTATAATTAAAAGGAAATGATTAATTGATCTAAATGGGTTCTTTTTCGTCACAAGACTCATAAGTAATTATACATTCTTTTACCAACAATTAATAACAACAATTAATTGCAGAAAAAAGAAAAACTATTTAGATGTTCTTAGATCTGTAATAAACATTTTATTAATTACCTCCCAAGATTGGAAAAAAAATTAAAAAATGTTGAAATTCATTCTTTCTGGTGATGATGATGATGAATACTTTAATAGAATTTCTGGCAGCTCACGTCTTACATGATAGCGTATACCCACTTTGTCGAATCTTTTACAGAAACATTTATTGTAAATATCAATTGAATCTGAGTTATAGTATAGAGTCAGAAGTACTTAATTAATTTGTAAACTGCTATTAATGATTCTACTTCTTTAGCTGTGAATTTTTTTTTTTTTTTAATTTGCATTTAAAACATTTTTGAAATTGTGTTTTGGGACAACTATGTTTTTTGATGAGTTAAAAGTTATCTCCACAAAATCTCCATAAAAATTATCTCCAAAATTTTTATAATGAACCTATTTGAAGGTAATATTCCCAATTTTAATAAAATAAATTATTTACATTGATATAATTGTCCAAATTGTTGAAAGCTTTTGAAATTTAAGTCGTTTTGGAAATTTCATTTTAACATTGCGGGATTTCAGAAATATTTCATTGATTCGATATTTTAAATTTTATATCTTTTAAAAAAAAAAATTTAATCATCATCATTAGTGGTGCAACAACCCGTTGGTGGGGCAAGGCTGTTGCCTGCTGGCAGATTTCTAGACAGGAGGTGTTATATCTTTACGGGGTAGGGTTGTCAGGGGCCCAACGCTCTACAGCCATATTAGACCAGGACCTACGTCTTAAAGGGATTCTGAACCACTACAAACATCCATTGCACCGCCGGGACTCGAACTCGAAACCTGTGGCCCCGAGCGCCAGAGCGCTAGTCACTCGGCCATTCAGGCCCCCCAAAAATTTAATTCATACTATAAATAAGAAATATCCTAATAATCATGCATTATAGGATAATTATATAAGGATAATAATATAATTATATGATGATATATAATTATTTAAATTAAATAATTTCTTTCAGATATCATAATAAAGATTTTCTTCACAATGATTATAAAATAAAGTTGTGACATTAGCAATTCATATTATTTCAGGATGATATTAGATATATCTTATTAACAATAGATTCTCAATAGGGTACCTTTTATTAGTGATGACACCTCACAGCGGCATTTCAATGAGCTGAGAAGTACTTGAAGCGATTCCTTTGTTACAACATAGAGTCGACATATAATTATAGTTTCTATTTTTTCAATTCCTTCTTATTAGTTCACACTCTCCCTATATACCGGGTGATCAAAAAGTCAGGACGAACTTTAAAAAATGTATAATTCGAAAACGAATCAAGATACAAAGATACGGTTTGCACCAAACGTATGGAAAAAGAAACAGTGTTTTGTGGGGCAAAAAAAAAGTAGTTCTGTTGGCGACTAACAGATGGCGCTATAGTTTTTTATTGTACCAAAAGATGATTTACAAATGAAAAATGTTCACAACTTACAAGTCAGCTTAATTACAGTTAATGAGTACTACAGTAAATGTTCTATGTGCTGTCCATCATTCAGAAGTGTAGCCGTGAGACGAGTCACCACACCGTTCACAGCATTTAGTAGCATTTCTTGCGTTATGGCAGACACATTTTGGCGGCTGGCATCTTTCAGTGCTGCTAGTGATGCCAGTTGGTCGCGGTACACTTTTGACCTCAAGAATCCCCACAGCCAAAAGTCACAGGGGTCAGATCGGGCGATCTTGAGGCTATGCGTGATTAAAGTAGCGACTGCTAATGCGATCCTTCCCAAATGTTGAGCGTAGCAGATGTTGCACAGGCAGAGCAATATGAGGTGGTGCTCCATCTTGCATAAAGGTGACTGTTTGGAGTGCCTGTCGCGCTTGCAGTTCGGGAATAATGTTGTTCTGTAACAGTGCTACATATCACTGATCAGTGACAGAAACTATTTTGAAACCCGCCTGTGTGACTTCCTCGAAAAAAAATGGACCAATTATGAAATCAGCAGTGAAGCCACACCAGACTGTCACTTTTTAGGCTGTTGCAAGGGTACTTCAACAAATGCATGTGGATTTTCTGTGGTCCACACTCGACAATTGTGTGTGTTAGCAGCGCCAGAGAGCGTGAAATGCGCTTCATCTGTCCAAAGCACAGTGTGAAGCCAATCGTGCTGCTCTTCCATCTTATTGAATACCAAATTCGCAAAACCTCGGCTAGAATCGAAGTCAGGAGGTTTCAGTTCTTGCTTATGTTGCAACTTGTGGGGATACCGTTTCAGAGTTATTCGCAATGCTTTCCAGACACTGCGGTACGACACTCCTGTCTGCCTCGAAACTTCTCGAGCATTGCACTCCCCATGTGCAGCAACCGCCGCCATGGATTGCACCGTTTGCACCACTGTCGTGGCAACAGCAGCGGCTGTTGAGGGACGTCCACTTTGACGTGATGCCAAAGAACCTGTAGCTTCAAATTTCTTCAACATTTTCTTCAATGCAGAAGACGTTATTGGTCCTTTGCTATCTCGCATACCTTTCATGTAGCGATATGCTCGCAATGCCGCAATGGCACTTTCCGAATTCTTTATAATAAAAGCTTAACTAAGAGGGCTTTCTCAACTATGGACAGCATTTCGATGCATACAAGCTACGACTACCATTACCTGCTGCAGTTGCTTCTTTTTTATATCACTTGTTGCTTTGCATAATCCTACATCAGAAATCCGACAACGCCATCTGTTGGTCGCCAACAGAACTATTTTTTTGTTGCCGCACAAAACCCGGTTTCTCTTCCATCCGTTTGGTGCAAACCGTATCTTTGTATCTTGATTCGTTTTCGAATTATTCATTTTTAAAAATTCGTCCTGACTTTTTGATCACCCTTTTTATATCTTGTTCACATTTTCAATCGTTCATAAAACGTTTTTTATTCATCCGCTCAAGTTCAAATACATTTTTTTGAACTTGTAGTGGATGACACTGAATGCCAATGCAGTTTTTTTCTAAATATTAATTCGTTAATTAAATTTAATTAATTAATTTTAGTTTTTTTTTTAGATTTAAATTGCATATATCTACCAATTGATGGCGCCAGATAAACTTAAAAAAAATGAATGAAAATTATTTGTTATGGACTTTTCTGCAATAGAGTAAAAAAAAAAGTAGGAATTGACTTAAATTTTTTTTTATATTACTTGTTTTTTAATTTCTTTTTTTGATCGATACTCCTTTTCTGCAAGCTTTTTTAAACTCGGTGTGAAATTTTCAATAGGGCTCTAAGTTGAGCTGCTCTTTATCATAGCAAAGAATCGAATAAGTTTTGCATATTTTGCTGCTTAGCGAAGAAGCGAATTCTGGTGAAAAAGACATGATACGTTATTGATAAAGAAGTCTTCAACTGAGGATAGAACTAATTGTTCCATGTTGCACTTGTGGTGTATGTTATGAAATATATAGACAGACCATGTAATCCATTTTTAAAGAAAATTTTATTGCATACCACCACACGCAATTTATAAAAACAAACACACGAGAAAATTATCAGCTACATTTTATATCTTTCTATGGCTCCATGGCAAACACCGTCGCAGCCCAACTGCAGCACTTTGGCACAACGTGACTGGAACGTTTTGCCTCTTTATAGAGGAAACCCATCTAAATGAAAGAAACTTTTGGCATCAGCCATTGCTTGGCACCCATAGCACGTTCGAAACTTCAGAGAGCTTCTCTGCAATAACTCATCGACAGTAACTCATAGCCCAGATCTTTAATGCCGGTTGCCTACTCATGAAATGAAGGTATCTATGACTATTATAATAGTAGGTTTTTCCACATTTGTTACCATACAGACAGGATGTAATTGTTCTCCCATTATACATCGCGTAGTATTTTTTTTTTCATCATTCCAAATAAGGATATCTTAATCTCATGTACACAAGTAAATCATTTCCGCTGAGCATTTGTCCAGTCAAGGTATTCTCTTGTTCAATGCAATTTTTCTATTACAGATTTAGAATTTTTCTTTATAATCATATTTCTGTCCAGCATCTTCTAAGTCTTTTCATTATTGGTTGAGATTAGTTTGCCCCTCTATGGTAATTTTATACACACTTTGAGCTAATTAGACTGGGAATTGCAGTTTAGCGTGGATTCCGGAACCACTCACAAACATCCATGCCACCGCCAGGTTTTTAACCTGAAGCCTGTGGTACCAACGGCCAGAGAGCGCCAATTGGCCATTAGGTCGCCATATTGACAGCACCCTATTGGTTGAGAAGCAGACAAAATCGCCAACTGCTTTTATTTTTATTTCTGAGAAGATCAGAAAATATCAACACTTTAAAAACACTTGAATTTTAGCCTTTTGCATTCAAACGCTGGAAAAATGGAACATTTATTTTCTTCTTTGTTTGCTTTCTCCCAACAAGAAAAACAAATTCCACTCCAAATTTAACTATTTTCAGCGTAGATTAGAACAGAATCAAATAATCTAGTAATCTTAATTCTTCTAATTTATGTTCTGTTTATTTTCTTTTTTACCATTTATTAATCAGAATTTAAATTCAATTAATTGTCATAAATATTCTCAAAAATTCCTGTTTAATTATGTACAAAATTGTATTATCAATCAGAATATAAAGAATGAAATATGGAATATACAGTATGGATTATGATACAATGAAAAAACTGTAAAAAAAAGGATTATGATCGAGACTCAACTATTATAGTCAAAAAAGACTACAATTAGATTGAAAAAAAAATTTATAAACTTGTTTTAAAATTAAATGAGGTTTTTTTCATAATATAGATATTTAGATATTAGAATTCATGTCTCATGTCTTTATGTTTAAAATTTCCTTTGCAATGAAGTTCAAAAATACTTTTTAAACGAGATTTTTACTCTTTATAAACATTCAAAACTGACAATAAACAAGTAATATAAGAAAAAAAATTTAAGTCAATTCCTTCTTTTTTCTCACTATATTGCAGGAAGTCCCTTATAAATAATTTTCATTCATTTTTTAAGTTTATCTGGGACCTCTATTGTTAGATACATGCAACTTAAATCTAAAAACTCAATTTAATGAATTAAATTTAATTAATGAATTAATATCTTAAAAACTGTGTTAACATCAAGTGTCAGCCCCTACAAGTTCAAGAAAATGTATTTGAACTGGAGTGGAGGAATAAAAAATATTTTATTAGCGATTAAAAATTTGAACAAGATATATATATATAGCAAGTGTATGAACTAATAGAAGGAATTGAAAAAAAAGTGAAAATCGATTAACTTGTTTTTTAAAATTAAATGAGGTTCTTTCATAATATAAATATTTAGATTTTAGAACTCATTTCTCTTGAATTTCTGTTTTTAAAGTTTCTTTTCCAATGATGCAAAAAAATAAATAAATAAATAAATCATACGAGATTTTTATTCTTTATAACCATTCAGATTTAACAACAATAAATAAAAAATCGACAAGTACTCAAAAGCGATGCCAAAATTATTAAAAGGAAAAGTAATTTTTTTTTTTTTATTAAAATTAACCGGGACTAAATTAGGCTTAAGTAGACATTGTCTGTAATGCACAAAACTATTTCTACAGTATACAAACCTGCAATAAAAAAATTTCAAATTAACACGAATAACACAGCCTGCTTTGGAAATAAAAATCTCCTTTGAAAAAGAAACTAATGCTAATTATGGGGATTAGTGTGAATAAATTAGATTTTAAGTTGCTAAAGTGAATGCAGAAAGTTAATTAATCACAGCTCGTCCCAGATAACAGAACTCTGTAAAGTGCATTATCTTCCAACAGGGTTTTTTTCCGCATCGGCCATTTTTAATAAACTTAATAACAACGACTTAATTAAGAAGGAAAGTGATCAGAAATTTGCGAAAATTTAGATTTTGGGATTAAAGAGAATTTAAAAGCTTTGTGATACTCTCTAAAAAAGCATTTATTAATAAATTAATTTTTTTTCATATCAGTTTTAAAATGTGAAAGAAATGTTTATTAGCTAATTTAAAAGGATAAATACTATAAATTGTTGTTGCGCTTTTTAATTTTATAAAATATAATAATATTGCGTATGTGTTAGATGAGTTTTATAAAACATAACCTTCAAATTCTCTTTTATTTTCATATTATAAAGTTGCTGTTGTAGTTCTAATGCAGCTGGGAATACAGAGACAGTTCATATTTATGCCGTAAGTAAGGGCTGCGCTGTTGCTACTCCTTAGCACTACCCAGGGGGCACGTGTAGCTTGAAGATATGCTACAGAAGCGAGTTACACTACTCCACAGCTCTCTATGATCCTATTAGACCAGAACCTACTGCTTAAAGTGGATTCTGAACCACTACAAACACTACAAATATTATAAAGTAAATTCATAAAAATACAAAGCTGTAAAAAAAAAAAAAAGAAAATTTTGTTGAGTCACAAGAATTTTTTTAATTAAATGTCTGTGAATATTTTAACATATATAAAATGAGATATTCCACATAATATGATAGAAATAAAATAAAAAGAAAGAAATACATTAAGCCATTTTTTTGTTTTCGGATATGAGCTTTGCCATAGTAAATAAAATATTAAATTGTAAAGTCATAGAATATCTTTTGAGTAATTACATTTGAAATGAACTTTTGAGTACACAATTTTAAAAGGTTCCAAATACAAATTGTTCGAAAAATTTAAGCAAAAATAGGCTCCATCTATTTTAATGCACCCATCGATAATAAACCATTTGTATGCCAGTTTAAAAAAAAAACCTATAATTTAAAGTCAATAAATTTTGTAACGGCTGTTTCGGCAGATTTGTGATTCGCAAATCCTTTGTTCATTAAAAACGATTCCAAATGTTTAGGAAGATGTAGCAAATAGGAGACCAGTGTAGTGAACAGAAAGGCAGAACTTCGATGTCCTGCATTATCATAAAGAACAACACAATTTCAATTCCCCAACACTGGTTCTGATGGCTAGAATTTCCGATGCACAATAACAATTCATTGACAGTAATAATGTACATTAATTGCTTTACCTATTCCTGGAAACTGCAATGAATAACTACTACTATTACATCACACAACATCACTGGGCCTAGAGCTGAGTTTAATGATGTTTGTAACAGAAGAGCTGATTGGGCTCTGTGACGCTCTACGGTTATATGAGACCGGACCTACGGCTTAAAGGGGAATTCCGAACCACTGCAAACATCCATGGCACCGCCGGGATTCGAAACCGAAACTTGTGGTACCGAGTGTTAGCCAGTCGGTCATTCAGGTCCTAGAAAAATATAGAATGCAACATTTATGCAAAACATTATGATATTTTATCTATTAAATCTATCCCATAATACCCATAATAATAGTAGCAGTTGATAAATTTAATTTTTCCCAAAATATTAGTAGCATTTGATGTATTTAATTTGTGTCATGATAATAGTAACAAAAGAAATCAATATAGAACGCAACATTTATTATTAAAAACTTAATTAAATTAAAAAAATATTGCTCCTAGCTTTTATTTTGAGCGTTCAGAAAGTTTTCATTAAGGTCAATAGAATCCTAAAAGTCCATAAACTTTCCAGCATTAAGCACTTTGATAGACAAAGAATAACTGACGTTTGATTCCAAAACGTTAACATTGGCATCTTTGAGATTAGTTGGTCTGAGTGCGTGTTTAAGCTCTTCATTTGCATCCAGTCATTTTTGCTGAGAGTTTATAATTGCCATACAATATCCACCTTTCATCAGTAGTATTGATACGGACACTGAAGGATCAATTTCATTGCTGAATACTCAATAATATGCAAATCTGCAATCCTGCAGTCCATTTATGAAATATTCTGTAAGCTGTAAGATGTCCCAAAATTGTAGTTATGCTTTACATAAGATTAACAGTAAATTTTATAACAGTTATTGTAGGCTTAGTTTAACTTTTGCCTTCAGAAATCAATACAACGTACTTTTTCAGGTTTTTCACAGAGTTAACTTTCTAAGCTCATATCTGCTGTTTTAAACTCCTCAAACCATTTCCTCACTGTAGAAACTTTAGCTGCACCATTCCTAAATACAGCATTAAAAGTATTTTTGCTTCTTGGGTTGCAGAAAGTCCAAGTTTATATTCTCAAAGAGAAGCGATCGTATTTTGTGGGATTCTATGTTTCTATTTGTTTAAGATTTTCTAAGATTTTCTTCATCTATATGCTAACAAAATGCACCCTTAGACATAGCACTTAATAAGTAACAAAATAATCTGAAACATTTTTATTTAATTTAATGCAAGTTTCATCATAGATTCGTGGAAACTTAAAAAAAATTTATAATAAAAGAAGTAATGCTCTGATAAAATTTAGTGGGAATATTGGGTACTGATTTTTTTCCATGTATAAAATTTTTTTCCAAAAGTCAACTATCATACGTCATACTGATTGATTTATGCAAATCAGGCTAGCAATAAAACACCTGGCTGGAAACGGGCAGGCACTTTACCAGTTATTACTCCAGATACACAAAAGACTAAACTTTGCTACATGGGTGCTGGTTCAAATGGCACATGACACACAATGATTTCTAAGCTTTAAGTGGACGGATGAAGTTCACTTTTCAGTGTATAGTGATGTTAATAATGAAAACAGTTATATCAGGGCGATGTCAAACCCTCCTGTACTGGCCTGGCCAGGATACTGCCATTCTCTTATGTGACTGATTGGTGTAATTTCACCACATCTCTTATTCTGACATTTTTTTATTTGAAGAGTCATATCTTGTATCCGATTGGAAAAATCTGTACAATTACTGCAGAACGGTATGTTATATTTTGTGTGGCCACGCTGTTTCTTCATTGCAGGAAAGATATGCGTCACCTTCATACAGGATGGTGCCTCACGCCACATTTTACGTGAAATCCAAGACATTTCTATTAGACATTTTCACTGAAAACTGAATGATAAGTCAAGGTTTTAAGTTTAACTTTCACGGTTACCGAATTTGAACCCCGGCAGATTTTTGGTTGTGGGGATACATAAAAAGTCTCGTGTCTACCGAGACTCGCCAGCCACTTTAACGGATCAAAAAGAAACCATTCGATCGACCTTCGGGACATTGATTCCAACATGCTGCGCTCAGCTGTAATAGACATCTTTATTTTAAAATAAATACATAGTTTCATGTTGATTACATATACATAGTTTCATGTTTCATTGTGATCCGTTTCATCGTCCGTTTGTGATTGCTTATTTGCATCTCAGTTTCGATTACTTTTGGAATTCTTTGTTTTATTTGTACATGGAAATAAACAATATCAATCTGATCATATTCAAGGAAATTGAAATTTTTTCCTGGCATTATTCCATTATTATGAATTTCTGAAATTTGCACGAATTTATGACACAACCCTGCACATTTTTTGTCGATACTAAAATATATTCTAGAGCATAAAACTATTCATTCTTAAACAAAATCAAATCATATAAAAAGAAATAGTCAATTGTTATAAAAGAGAGGTATACGAGTACCAATAAAACGCAAAAATGGTATGCACCAAAAGCTGTGTAAATGGTATATGCCTCATTCACAATTTACAAAAGTATCACAATAGTTGGATTTAGTTATTGATAGTGTAGTATGATCATTTCCATCAATCTCAAAACATGCTTCCTAGAATGGTCTGGATAACTGGTAAATGTTTGAAAAAACATGAGTGGTAATCAGTAGAACGGTATGACTTAAATGGTGAGGTATTATATTGTTTAAAAATATGCTAGAGTTTTTTTTTGTTCTAATGCAGCTGGCAAACACTTAGACAGTTGCCTTTTATGCCTTAAGGCAAGCGCTGCACCAGGAGGTGCGTGTAACTTGAAGATAAGCTACGGACGCGGAGTAACAATACCCCGCAACGCTCTACGATCTTGTTAGACCGGGACCTACGGTTTAAAGTGGGTTTCCCTCACTACTCGTGTGCTTATGAACTGTACCCCAATGAGTCATATCCTCTATATTTTATCATTTATATTAAATTGATGACCACATCCTGCCATGAAAATAATGAGCAACTCCTCAATAACTCTCTTTAGTAAGACGTAATGGCAGGATTCTATCCTTCTCCTAAATTTTTTCCAGCTCATCTACTCCAATGATCGGGGCTGAGTTCAAATGGTACTCCCCACAGCAGATTATTTTTCTTCTGCTAATGCAATGCGATTCTAGGTCAATGGAGCCGATGATGCACTTGCAATTGATGATTTATACCATTGAGAAATAAGTGGCACGCTAAGGGCCATAAAGTTAGAATTCGAACTCTGAATCATGTGATTCAGTGATACATAACAGTGATTTATTTTGTGGCCCCTTTCTCTGTGTTTCATACGTCTGATACTCGTGTGCTTATGACAGCAGGTGTTTTATAGTCAGGTGATAATGATAGCCACTTTGATAACCACTTTTTTTTTCATTTTATTTTTGATCGACTACTGCTTTTTAGATGCACTGACTCTTTCAAGATAGCACTACATTGCCTCATGTATCCAATGCTTCTTTGATGTGATCATCCAATTTCTTACACTTCTGTAACACATTTCTTTTTCAATTCCTTCTACCTCACACTCTCCTTATATATATCTTGTTCAAATTTTCACCCGTTCATAAAATACTTTTTATTCGTCCACTCTAGTTCAAATGCATTTTTTTGAACTTGTAGTGGATGACACTGGATGGTAATACAGTTTTTTTCGAATAATAATTTCGTAATTAAATTTAATTAATTAATTTTTTTTTTTTAGATTTAAGTTGCCTATATCTACCCATAGATGGCGCCAGATAAACTTAAAAAAGTGAAGAAAAATTATTTGTAATAGCCTTCTGCAAATGTAGTGCAAAAAAAGTAGGAATTGAGTTTAAAAATATTTTTTTTATATTACTTGTTATTAGTGTAATGACTATCTTTTTAATAATTAATTTTTTACAGTCTCCAAAAAAAAATCACTAACTCGTAAGAAACAAAGATTGACTTTTATATGCGTGGACACAATACACAAGTAGAGATCACGAGTTTTTCGATCGATTTGATTGAGATTGATATCATGTGTAGGTCATAACTAGGACGTGAAATAGTACAAGTAATAGGACCTAACTTCTAATAATTTTCAAGATATTGAGACTGTAAAAATTTAAATGGTTTTATACTGTTTTCATGGCATAGGGTTTAGTGTCGAGACAGTATAGTAAAAGTTACAATTATATAGATCTATATATTTCATTTTTTAATTTCTTACATTGAATTTAATATGTGATAAGTCAGAATTAAAATTATTTTCTACTAGAAATATGTATGCATTTATGATTTTATTGCATGAAACATACTTGCCTTCCAAAAATATTACTATTTCACAGCCGTGCAATGTTAATTCTCTTAAATACTTTCATTTGGATAATTGTGTGCTGTGCAGTAACTAGGGACAAGTAGTAGGGAAATTTATTTATAAGATTGCAGGACGAGTATATTAAAGTTATATTTATATATATAAGTTTTTGTATTTAAAATCAGTATTAATTATATGGGTTCGCATTTAATTATAAGTTTATGAAGCTTATACGTGGAAAAAGTATTGCAAAGATACAAGATGACATGACATAAAAAAAAAAAAAAAAAAAAAATCAATATATTCCATGGCTTTCATCTATTTGAGTTTCTGTTCAGATATAATCTTCTATCCCTATCTAAATAACTTTTCTGTTTTCTTTATAGAATGTTTCATTCTAACTGTTACAATCCTAAATATTTCTCCAAAAACACTTGCACAAGAGAAACAAAAATTAAGCAGCGATAAAAATTACCAATCTGTAAACGCTTTGAACAAAGATAAAATAAAAAAAAAAAAATATATAAAATGAACGAAGGCTTTTTAAAATGTGCTTTTTATAGTAGAAAATATTTATTAATTTATGTAACTTTACTGTATTTATAAGAAGTTTAATGTAAGAAATTAAAATTTAAACAAAAAAAAAATGAAAAGTAATCTTCTGAGATTAGAAACCATTGTTCGATAAACCTTTTCAGTTGTGGATTCTACTGCTTCACATTTAACATCCTATTCATTATCTACACATACTATAAATTTCAGTCACTGTAACAGACAGCTCGTGATCTCGCCTTAATAGTACAAAAAATTTCTGCATTTAACTCATTCACACAAATAACAGCTGTTCAGCATGCATCATTTTCTCAGATAAAAAAATATGCTGGGGAGAATGTAGTGGCAAAAAACAACAGAAAAATGTAGCACTATATATTTAATTTAGAGCCCACTTATTCATTCCTACTATTAGCTCACACTCCCTATATATATCTTGTTCAAATTTTCAATCGTTCATAAAATACATTTTATTCATCCACTGAGTTCAACATACATTTTTTTGAACTTGTAGGGGATGACACTGGATATTAGTACAATTTTACAAATATTGATTCCCTTCATTAAATTTAATTAATCAATTAAAATTTTTTTAGATTCAAGTTGCATATATCTACCAATAGAGGGCGCCAGACGTAAGAGAAAATTACTCAACTTGAAATGAAAATCTTTCCTTTTTTTCAATTCGTACTATTAGTTCACACTCTCTCCATATATTTAAATATCTTGTTCAAATATTAATTCATTAATTAAATTTGATTAATAAAAGTAGGAAATTGACTTAATAAATTTTTTATATTACTTATTTTCTGTTTATTTCTCAAATCCGGCATTCAGTGGTATGATTCTTTTCGAATGTTTTGTCGTTTATGGAATTTGACCTCCAGCTCGCGAAAGCTCTGCTCACACACTCGCTCAATGTTTATCGGAGTTTACATTTTTCATTTCAATACAAAGTAAAACTCATGAATATGCATAACTCACCAATTGTATATAATTCGTTAACATTATTATTATTATTTTATAGACAAGATCCGATTCATGTCATCAAAGTCATATCAGGTTGTTGTTTTTTTTTTTTAACTGTGAGGCAGATTCATGTGTATTTTTTCTCGCCATAAAATAACTTGTCACAACTTGTTTTCAAAAATTTTTTACAGTATTAATTGTGGTTTTTTACAGTATGTTTTATCAATACAAGAATATTCAATTGATGTCCGATGTAATGATCCTTTTTTGTATTTGATAGAATCAGAAATATATTAACGGATATTCATAACATCTACACAGGTTCAGTGTGTGGTCAGCGTGTTAAATATATACGTGTCTTAATTATTATTTTTACAGTATTTATTTTTTGCATTTATGTCAAAACTATATTAAAGCTTCTCGAAAATCAGGCAAGACTGGGATCCTGACCCAAAATGAACTAAAAAGAGTTATTTAATGTATTTCTTTTTTCGGGCAACCCTAAAAAAATTTTCTTTTCACTCATTTTTCACCCAAGCCGCTGAGTTTTCATATATACTTATATATAGTTATAAAGTAGAAAGTAAATGAAATTCTAAGTTTTTAACGTAGATTCTAAACGCACGAAGGGTAACCGACAAAATGATAATGTGATACCTTAAGCACAAAATTGAAACAACAAAATATAATGATCAGCAAAAAGAACTTCTAAAACAGTTGGGGAAGTTTGATGCACACTTAAATTTGAAAACCATGTCATGAGGCATACTGACGTTGGACTTCATGTTGCAAAGGAAGAGGATGTCGAACATCAATGTAGACTCTGACGTTGGACAGTAAAAAGACATTTAATTTATCGATTGTTAAATACTTTCATTTCATTTGGTTGCCATTTATTTATTTTATTTACTATTGTAAGGTTTCATCTATAAAATATAGATGTCGCCAATGAAGATCAGTAGCTGGTACCATAACAGGAACTGGTAAGGACCGGAGCGGTGAGATTTTGATATTTGACGAGGTGAGAACGCCAGGAGCGTCTGAGTTGATTACTACGGCCAGGGAATCGTGTATGATATGTTTACGGTTTTAAGTATTATAGGGATTTGATATTGTAGAAGCGGCACAGGATGCCTTGTGTATTAATCAAAATATTGTTATTGTAATAAATTTGAGTAATGAAAGATGCAGCTTCTGTCCACCGGACACAATTAGTCGCTAGCAGACGAGAACGCTATTAATTTATTTACATTTGCCATCCACTTGTTTATTATTTCTGCTGTCATATTCATGAATTAATTTGGCGTCGTAATATCCTCGATTATTCTCCACTTACCCAGCGTTATTATGTTGAACTTTAACAAACAGTTTTGCTTCTTCCGTCGTCTGATCTCTTTAAAAGAGAAACAACATCTTCTTCTTAAAGAAAATAGATTAATTCTATTTTCAGTCAAGAAGTAGTAGGACACACAACAATAATTTAATAGTCAATCTCTTAGATAATAATTTGATTATGCAAGGATTATCGAGTAGTCGCTTGATCGATGTTATTGATCACAATTCACAGAAATTGACATCTTAAAAGTAAACAAAAATCTCTTCTGGGTATGGCGTGGAATATTGTTTTTGCATCATTTCTCATGGGCAGATCATGCTGTAAATATACGCTGATACGGTGATACTTTATTGTAAACATCCGTCTGACCTGGTAAAAATATTCAGTGTGGGGCAACCATTAGGGCTGATGTTCTGAATCCAGTTCTTGTTGTAGACACTGTTTCAAAAGACTTGTAAACTCGATGGTGCTTGGGATGTTTAACATTTTGCCTTAGTTGAATCCTGTGCCTAGTGGAAGTTTTTCCAGATTTTCCCTCATATACACTACGTAAATGCATAGTTATCCTTAAAAGTCCTCCCGAAAGACAGCCTCGCTCGTATCTTCAGTGACACGGAGCCCAGTCAAAACTCTACCCACGGGTGCTCCATCACAACCGAATTGATCCTTTCCCTCCTTTCATGAGGTAGATTACTCATTACTGTCTGTCCACCCCTGCAGAACACTGTGATTATCAACATTGTTAAACATCACTGCAGTGTGTCAATACATCTAAGGGAAGGAAAAGGTGGGGTGGGGGAAGCCTGATTTGTCACCTATTGGACATTTCGTGCACATTTTAGATTAATGAGACTGGGACCTAAGCAGTTTAACGTGATTCCGAACCAGTATAACAAATATCATGCCACCGCCAGGATTCGAACCCAGCCTGTGTTCTCAGAGTGGGTCAATACATCAGGGGGCCGCAAGAGGTGAAGGGCAGAGATGTTTTGCGTTTTTTAAAAGACTTGCTTCATTGAAGAGTCGGGTAACTTCTACTGAATTGAACTATAAACTTCAATCATAATTATCCTTCGTTTTTCTATCACAGGATTCGCTTTCCAAAAAGTGACTGCAAGGTGCCCCAGCACCATTGGGATTCGAACCCCGCGTCGCCGAGAGTCAGGCTCTTCCAGACACACTGACATTTAATTCTTTTTAGCAGTTGCAGCCAAAATACTCAATCAGATTTCAAAAGCAGTGAATTATCTAGCTCTATAGAAGAAGAAAAAAGAAACGAAAACGCATCGAAAAACTCCTTTTGTGAACTGAGCATTTGAATAATTTGAAAAGACCCGAATATCAAAAAAGATGATCTTTTCCGAGAAAAAATAAACTTAACTGAATGGTCGTATCTTACTATTGGCGTACACGCAAATCTACTGAAATAATGAAACGGCAGCAGAATCCTATTGGCTCATTTTATGCTTTAAAGAAGATTTCGACATAATGGTAAAGTGAATACATTTTCTTCCTTTTCTTGTTTCTGTAATATACTTTTATGAAATGAATTCGAAAGATTACCACCGGGTTTTTTCCTTAACCAAGAAAAGAACATTTTCGTCTTTACATTGGAGATATTGAACTTCACCAAATTTGCTGGTAGCCTGATGCAATAGGTGGGTTAGCGCTCTGGCCTTTTGAAGTTTCAGGGTTCAAATTTCTGGCGGTGGCATGGATGTTCTGGTTGGTGTAGTTCGGAACACACAAACTGTAGGTCCCGGTCTAATGAGCCCGAAGTGTGCACAAAATGACCGTAGAGCGATAAACCAAAACCATACAGAAAAAAAAAAAAAGTGATTACGAGTCGGTCGTCGTCCTTGTGTTTGCGGAGTTCCTTGGTCTATATGACTTATTACTCGAGTCGGAAACAAAAAAAAAAAAAATTAAAATACAGGTAAAAAAGTCATGTGACTAGATAATATTTTTTTTTCAGAAAATTAAGCTTTCATTAAGAAAATAAGCATAGCTTTCAGAGAGATGGCACGATAGCGTTTGTGATGTTCACCATCTTATTCTCGTTAGTCGGACTACCTTGTGGGATCTCTCCAAGTTTTTTTCCCTCACGATAAGCGAATGTGGGGTGTGGTTCTCCCTAAAAGTCCTCCCGGAAGGCATTGTCCCTCTGTCTTCAGCGACTTCTACCTACGTGTGCTCCATCACAACAGAAGCTGCCCCTTTCCATCCATTCATGAGCAGACTACCCATGGGGTCTATCGAACACTGACGATTAGTACAGCAACAAAATTATTATTAAAATAATAAAATTTATAAACCCTCCTTATTTTATTTTATTCGCCTTATTACTTTAAGTATTTTTTTGAATTAAAATAGCAATAAAGCAGAATATTTTTCTTATTTGCAGTGGCTGTATTACTTTTCGTAATGAAAATGTTTGATCTTGTGTTTCTTTTCTCATGAGAAACACAGTGTGCTTTATTGCGAGTAGCTAAAACAAATCGAATGGCAAACAATGCAAACGTACGGAATGAAGTTTGTTCAGGAATCGATGGAATTAATAAGTCCCTGACACAGATACGCTTTATTTGGAAAACAGGATCGGCCTAAAGCGCATTCTGTATTAAGAAAGGGAATCTATGTTATGGGGATATTTCGGAGAAAAGAACTCATCTTTAATGCTTTATTATACAAAAATGCAATCAGTTACAAGGATGCGTAGTTCGCGACTGGTAAAAAATAATTTGACAATGTTTTTGAAATATTTTTTAGACTTTAATCAAAAATTAGACTAGAGGACACGATCCAGTTTTAAAGTAATCCAGTAATGAAAAGTGAATATTTAAATGTCAAAAATTCAATGTTTATTATTATTATTATTATTGTAGTTTGCAAGACCGCATTCTTTGTTAGTAGAGTCCTATCTTGTATGCAAGATATCTATCTACACAATTATTTTTATCTCTGCGATATTAATTAGTAAAAACATGATCCATTTTTAAAATTGCTCTCAACAAATTAGTCGTTGTTGTTGTTACATTTGTGGTGATGGCCGAGTGACTAGTGCTCTGGCGGTCGGTGCCACAGTTTTCGGGTTCGATTCCCGACGGTGCTAGGGATGTTTGTAGCGGTTCGGAATCAGGGAAGGGGGCGGACTTCAGTTATGATGGAGCACCCATAGGTAGAAGTCGGATTTGGCTCCTTGACGCTGACTTTTTACGTGGTAGGGTTGTCTGCCCTGCGACCAACAATCCTATTAGACCGGGACCTACAGCTTAAAGATGGATTTCAAACCGTTACAAACATTCATGAAATCACCAAGACTCGAAGCCGAACCCTACGACACCGACCATCAGAGAGCTAGTCACCCATCAGGTCCCTGCATCAGATTTTTCAATTACCATATGATGTCGGCATCAAAAAAATTGATTGATGATATTAATAAACTTATTTTTTTAAAAATAAATAAAGTATAAAGTTAAATTATGACCTTTTAATTTATTTTACAAACTAATAATATTGTAAAAAAAAAAAAAAAGAAAATTAAAGGTGAAAAAAAAAATGATTGGGAATTGTGCGATAAAATGATTGTTTATTTAACCAATTTATATTATTTAAGGTTATTTATTTAAAATCTTTAGCTTTAATTTCTACATAGATATTTTTTAATAAAATTTACTTAAGCTAAAAATGTTTTATTTTCTGTTGCATAGCAACACTGAGTCGTGTTCTGTTATAATTAGCAGCGCATAAAACTTAGTGAGAAGATAGCCCTAATGATGTGCTCTTAACTATCATCAGTCACATCTGATGAGTCGCCAAACGGGCATTTATTGGCACATCAGTCACTGCCGAACTCGCGATTCGCGTCATAATAAATTAATAACCACCGTCCCATTTCAGAAATGAACCTCGCCGCTGGAGAGCATTTATGGCGTCACTTTTAACTGCCAAGATTCCTTTCCACCAATATGTTTGCCTTCCATTCACAAAAGAACTGTTGGGAAAAAAAAAATGTAGAAACTTCTACCTCGTTAAAAAGTTGTCAGCAATAGGAAGTGATTCCTCAAAAATAATGAACAGAACTACAACGGGGAGGGTATAAAGAAATTGACTCCGACCTATTTTCTTCTACCTTCCCCCTCCCCCCACGTCTTGTGAACCCGCCCCAATTTCGGTAATTGGCGACGATGGCGTTTAATTTTGGCGATTAAGTGTCGATTAATTTCGGGGCCCCACACTCGTAATGTGGTACTGGGTATAAAAAATGGCCTGTCGTAAGTGTCTTTGACTGGTGACTTCTGATAATCATGACCTATGGGTGACAGAAAGAGAGACAGATACTACTTACATGTTCTTAAAAATCGTGGCTATTTATTAAAAGATGCCGTATAATTTCTTTGATAATGGTGACATTGTTGATTAGAAAACCTAGGTGGTCTTTGCAATACGTATGCATATATAAACGTACGTCTTCCGGATGTTAAAAAGACAGATTTTGTTAAAGAAATAAATATTCGGCAATCGCAACATGTTTATTTTATTTTATTTTCTTTTTATTTATTTGAAGCCTAAAAGAAATCATTTTTAAAAAAAAAAAAATATCAAGTTTTTATGAGCTAATGACTGGAGTTTGGTTGTTCAATGATTAAGACCAGGGGGTGTCCAACCCAAATGATCTCGCGGACCTCTTTAGAAATGCATCCGCTGGCTGAATATAAAATTATATATATCCCCCTATTAGATTTAGACCCACTATAGACATTTTTTAGGAGTGAAAAATTAAAACATAATGAGTTATTATAAATGTTATTTTTACATGTAAACATAGATGATATATTAATAATGATACTAAACGCACATTGTAAAGAAATATAGGACACTAAAAATTAAGTATGAAAAATATATAAATGTAAACGAAATAAAAAGAATGAAATGATTAAAAAATATTTATTTTACTAGTGGGATAGTTTCTGCACTCTTTCACTTAGCTTTTGCAAATCCATGCTCGTGCATCATGAGTTCGCAGAATGTAATTTAATTATTCTGCGAACTCTATAAACTCACAAATAAAACGGGCAATATCTGTCCTATATTCGCAAGAATATTATTTTAAAATCAAAGTTAATTTTTTCTCATAGTTTCGACAGTTCATTTTTGAATCTATGGATACACACATAATGTATTTTTTGAATACGTTGGTTTTCACTACTTTGGCCACTATAACACAAACATATCTTTTAAAAATGTGTGATAAATCTCATGGGGCGGAAAAATATTCAAGATGTGCCGCGGGTTGTCCACCTCTGCTTAAGACCGTCTTTATGAAATTCATCAGATTTGTTTTATGGATCTATTGTCATTGTGTGCACACTTTAGGCTAATGAGACCGGGACCTACAGTTTAGCGTGATTTCCTAGTACACGACACCACACCACTGTGCTTAGAGTTAAATTACCCCTTTACAGTTTGGGAATGACGTCCGATAAGAAGAAGCCTGATTGGGCTCTGGACACTGGTTATGTGAGACCGGACCTACGGTTTAAAGTGGATTCCGAACCACTGCAACATCTAATGCACCACCGGGACTTGAAACCGAAACCTGTGGCACCGAGGGCCAGAACGGTAGTCACTCGGCCATCAGGACCCTGATTCCGAACCACTCACAAACATCCATACCATCGCCAGAATTCGAACCTGAAGCCTGTGATACCAAACGCCAAAGAGCAAAACAATTGGTCATCAAGCCGCCATATTAAATTCATCAGATTGTGCAATAGATCTCTAGCATAAGAACACATTTTTTTTAACGACTTATTAAAAATTCGTTACTTTTTATATAATTAATTTTAACATCCAATACCACCTTTTATTGTACGTGTGCAGTACATAAAATACGCTTATTTAATAAAGTAATGTTTCTATTTCCAATGAAGATTTGCTTTTAGAAATTGGAAGCCGGAATTGCTTCTGCAATTAAATTAAATAAGTTAAACAACGTTCATTTTTACACAATGAGTGTTTGAATATAAAATAGATGTTTAACTGATTTTATATCGTTACTTATTTTATATGAAAGTCAAAAAATTTTTTTTTAATTATATAGCTGAAAACAGTTTTATCATTAATGTACTAAATTAATTAATAAATTATTTGTAGAACATTTTCTTAGAATGATTTTAATTTGTAGTAATACATTGTCTATGAATGTAAAACTTAATATTTTAATGAATGCGCGTGCGTGTTGCTCTAAAAATTTAAAATCTAAAATCTAAAAATCTATGCGGTCTGGTGGAAAATTGGCTAGCTCTTTGGAATTTGGTACCACAGGTTTCAGGTTTGAATCCTGGCTGTGGTATGGATGTATGGCAGTGGTGTGGAATCCATATTAAACTGTAGGTCCCGGTCTGCTTAGCCTAAAGTGTGCAAAAAATGACCGTAGAACAATAAAAACCAGCTGATGAAATTCTATATTTTAAATCTATCTAACATAGTTAACGTGATCATTTATTTTTTTCTCTTAAAACAGAACATGCGCTAATTTTAGGCAATAGTATGTGTATTTGGAACTGATACACATACTATTGCCTAAAAAGTGACTAGCGCTCTGGTGACACATGTTCGCCTCGCGACGGTGCCATGGATGTTTGTAGTGATTCGCAATCCACTTTAAACAGTAGGTCCTAGTCTAATATGGCTGTAGGGAATAGGACTTACACCCCAAAGTCTCATGGTGAACCAAGGCCGTCTGCCTACTACTGGCAGGTTTCGAGAGAGGAGAAGTTTTTCTATTACGGGATAGGTTTGTCAGCCCTACGCCCAACAGTCATATTAGACCGGAACCTACGGTTTAAAGTAGATTCGAACCAGTACAAACATCCATGGCACCGCTGAAACTCGAATCCAAACCCCACGGCACCGAGCACTAGTCACTCGGACATCCTGTCTCGAAATCTACCTGTAGCAGACGATCCTGGCCCACTATGGGCTGCAATGCCAGGAGTTAGTTAATTAGGTATTGTGAATTACTCTCCTTTTGAAAACGAAGAGCATTGTGTTTAGGGACAGACTAATTAAAAACAAGACATTAAACATGCTTATGTCTTAAATGAAATCTAAATGTCTAAATCTGAACAACATAGATGTAATTGAAGCTACATAATAAATTACAATTTATAAACCAGTTTGAATCACCATATGATTGTTATTGAACATTTTTAGGCATAAATATTTAAAAAAAAAAGGGGGGGATAAATAAAAATCCCTTTTAATTTATGAATTTTGTACTTGGTTACAATAAAAAAGGAGCTAATTACTAAATTATTATTTTTTTATTATTTTAAAGTACTTTTTTATAATGATATATTATTAATCTACTAATTTAATGTAATAAATTAATTAAAAAAATGGTTAAGAATTCTCGGATAAGAATGATTGCTTTATTTAACCAATTTATATTATTTAAGGCGATCTATTAAGGCATTAGATCTATTAATTTAATGTAATATCACATATCAAACTATTTTTTATAATGATATATTATTTATTTTTCATTACATGTAAAGAATAAAGTACAAATACGTTAAGTAATTTTCGTGAATTTATGAATGCATGTGAAGCCCGCGGTTACGGTAAATAAATGCTACCCACGACCTTCACAAGTCTGTGAAGGTCGTTTTTCCTCTCCTAAGTGTTATAATTTACACACAAAGACAACTTTCTTTTTATATGTATTATAGATAGAGTAAAAGATAATAATATCCTGATGATTGAAAAAGAAATAAATTATAAAAATGGAACGCACACAAAAAGATTTAAAAAATATATAATTTCATATTTTTTTTTCTTTTTAAAATTCTAATCAATTTTTTTGAAGTAAAATGGTTTCTCATCATCGTCAGCGCAACAGTCCCATGTTAAGGCAAGGCCGTCTGCTTACTTGCAGATTTCGAAACTAGAGATGTTTTCTTTTTACGGGGTAGGGCTGTCAGCCGTACGTACAATGGTCTACAGCTGTATTAGACCGGGAGCTACGGTTTAAAGTGGATTCCGAACTACTACAAACATCCACGGCCCCGCCGGGACTCGAACACGAAACCTATGGCATCTAGCGCCAGAGCGCTAATCAGGCCCCAAAATGTTATCAATTATCTCAAATTTTTCACCAACTTATTATAAAATAGAGCATTTAATAAAATTCATTCAATTAAAGGAAATTAATATAATTTGTTTTTAATCTGTAATCTACAAAATCGTAATATATCATAAATAGCTAAAAACTATTTTTACAGTTAAAATATATATATATATATGAAGTCATAATTATATAATTATTTAAATTATTAATTATTATATATTTATTAAATTATAAAATTATTATTAACTAAAATTTATTCTTACATTTAAAAAAAAAACTTAAATATGGAGCCATAATTACATAATTATTAAAGGAATTAAGTACATGAAAGAATCCACTAATCACATTTATAAAGATATTTAGTTAAAAAATATTAATATCATTAGACATTATATATAGGGCGCTTTAAATTCATAGTCATAATTTTTTCCGCACACTAAAAAAAAAAAAAAAATTAAGAAATGCATCATAAATTAATTATATATTTTTCAATGTTGATAAAATTGATAAAAAAAAAAGTGTTAAAAACAAACAACAAGAGAATACTTTTGAAGAAAACATCATTAATAGTACCTTTAATCAGGGGTGGCCACGCCTTGAACATTTTTCCGCCCCATGAAATTTATCACACTTTTAGAATGACCAAAGTGAAAACCAATCACATTATTTATTTTATAATGGCCAAAGTAGTGAAAACCAATGCATTAAAAAATACATTATGAGTGCATCCATGTATTCGAAAACTGCTGAAATAATGAGAAAAATAAATTTTGATTTTAAAATAAAATTCTTGCGAATATAGGACAGATATGGCCTGTTTTATTTATGAGTTAGCAGAATAATTAAATTATATTCTGCAAACTCATGTGTGCGCATCTTGGAACATCTAATATAACAGATTCTATGTTTAAGTGACCTCAGTGACCATCCCTAGATACGCAGAGTTCATCATCACATCAGAATCACACTTACGTCCCAAAGAGAAATTTTCCAATTTGAGAATTTCTGGCACAAAAAGTTGTTAGCGCTTTTAGTTCAATTTACACCTTACATTTTCGAATCTTTTTTTTTTCTAAAATGAAATTGACCCAACACAAAACACGCTCAAACATAACGGACGCAACATCCATTACGATGTGCCAATACGATACCCAAATGGAAAAACTAAGGGAAAGCTAATTTAGCAAAAGCTAAGGGAAAGAGTGGAGAAACAAATATAGCACAAGTAAAATAAATATTTTTTTGATGATTTCATTTTTTATTTCGTTTATATTTATCTATATTTAATATTTCATTTTTAGTGTTACGTATTTCTTTACAATAAGCATTTAGTATCATTATCATTATATTATCTATGTTTACATGAAAGAAGAATAGTAAACGCAATAATAACAACTCATTATGTTTCAATTTTCACTCCAAAAAATGTCTCTAGTGGGTCTAAATCTAATGTGGGCATATATAATTTTATGTGCGGCCCCAGCAAAATTATGATGCATTACCAAAGATCATTTGGCCAGCAATATCATTTGGATTGGCCACCCCTGCTTTAAACTCATAATCATAAAAGGTTTTTCCCCGCAAGCGAAAAAAAAAAAAAAGTTAAGAAAATGCATCATAAATTAATTATATATTTTCAATGTTATTAAAAGTGTTGAAAACAAAAAGAGAATACTTTTTTATAGAACACATCATTAATAATAATTTTAATAATAACTTTAAATTATTATTTTATTAATACATCATTAATAAAATGATAATTTAACGTTATAATCATTAAATCTCACTAACGCAAGAAATGAAAAATAATAAATAATTCTCATGTTACCAAAATTTCCATTTAAACATTATAAAGATATCATACTTAAAAAGTCCACTAGTGCTTGTTGGTATGCTCATAAATTGCTACGTTTCAGAAATTCTTTTTACTTATTAACACTTTTTTTTCCCTTTCTTTCCCAGAAAATTGCTTGAAAAATAATAACTCGAAACCAAACTTTCCATATCAAACTAAAATTACCATCTTCTTCTCCTTGCAATTTCCAAACAAGCATTAACAACAACAACAAGAAAAAAAGCAAGCAATAAATAAAATGATAATTTAACGTTATTACAATAATTCAATCTTATTATCACAAGAAATGAAAACATAAAAAATAATAATTCTGATGTCACCAAGATTTTCTTTTTAAACATCATAAATAAATCGGACTTAAAATCCACTAATACGTGTTGGTAACTTAAAACATCCACTAATACATGTTGGTAACTTAAAAATCCACTAATACATGTTGGTATGCTCATAAATTGCGACATTTCAAAATCCTTTTTTCTTATTAACACTTATTTTCCCCTTTCTTTCCCAGAAAATTGCTTAAAAAATAATAACCAAAATCCCAAACTTTCCATATCAAGCTAAAATTACCATATACTTCTCCTCTGCAATTTCGAAACAAGTAATAATAATAACAACAACATGAAGAAAAAAGCAAGCAATAAATAAATAAAATGATAATTTAACGTTATTACAATCATTAAATCTTACTATCAGAAGAAATGAAAAACTAACAAATAATTCTGATGTCATCAAGATTTTTCTTTTAAATGTCAGAAATAAATCGTATTAAAAAATCAACTATTATATGGTGGTAACTTTAAAAAATCTATTAATACATGTTGGTATGCTCATAAATTGCGACATTTCAAAAATTCTTTATATTTGTTAACACTTATTAACCCAAACACAAAACTTTTCAAATCAAGCTAAAATTACCATCTTCTTCTCCTTTGCAATTTCCAAACAAGCAATAATAACAACAACAACAACAAAAAAGCAAGCAATAAATAAAATGATAATTTAACGTTATTACAATAATTAAATCTTACTATCACAAGAAATGAAAAAAAATAACAAATAATTCTGATGTCAACAAGATTTTCTTTTTAAACATCAGAAAAAAATCGTATTAAAAAAATCAATGTTATATGGTGGTAATTTAACATGTTGGTAAGCTAAAAATCCACTATCATATGTTGGTAACTTAAAAAAATCTAATACATGTTGGTATGCTCATAAAGACATTTGAAATTCTTTTTTTACTTATTAACACTTATTTTCCTTTCTTTCCCAGAAAATTGCTTGAAAATAATAACCCAAACGCCAAACTTTCCATATCAAGCTAAAATTACCATCTTCTTATCCTTTGCAATTTCCAACAAAAAATAAATAATAATAAATAAGTAACAACAAAAAATAAATAATAAATAGTAAAAAAAAAAGCAAAGCAAAGCAATCGTTTTATCAACGTGCAAATTCCTCAGCACTCTTATCTGGAATCTCAGCCTGGAAAGCACGAGAGCCCCCTTTCACCTGAGAATCGCTTAAAAGACCCCCAGAACTCTGTGTTTGGAGGATCACTAAAGGTCAAGGATTACAAAACTGGTCCCCTTTTTTACCCCCCATCACTCAAGAGAGAGGAAAAATAAGAAAAAAATGGCTATATATCTCTAACGTCTCTCTAAAAAGAAAAAAGAAAAAGAAAAAAAAAAATGGAATGTATTAAAAAAAAAAAAAAAAAAGAACGCTCACAGACGAAAAACATAAAGGATGGCGATGAACAAAACAAAGGATGGTAGAAAGAGGGGCACCATGATAAAGATGAAAGGTGTTTGCCAATCACGTTTTGATGTGGAAGCCAACGAGAGCGCGAAAGGCAAAACTGGCTATCGAATTATTTTCGCATTCTTTCGTGACAGAGGTGCACGACTGTTGCAGCTTTTTCGAAGACCAAGGCCACCAGTTTTCCTTCTCTTTTTCTTCTTCTTCCATTTCAGTTGGGATCGATGTTTTTTAGAATAATTCGACGGCTGGTTATGCGCGGGAAACACGTGTGTCATAGTTGAGGCAAAACAAGTAGCGTTAATTACCTGTCCGAGTTGAGTTTAGTTGCTGTTGTTGTAAATGAATACCTGATGGATTAGTGAAATTTCTTTGCGTTTGGAATTATTAGTTCGTGTTCTGGGGTTTTTCAGGAATTTTTTTGGGAGTTTATTATGTTCTTGCTAGATTGTTATACTTTGCTTGTTGTTCTGAAAAATTTGTTGATTTTATTATGATAGTCAATAATTTTAAGAACATTAAATAATAGTTTAAGAACTAATTGAAACTAAATTCTAATCTAGAATTACATTGTCATTTGGAAAAAATTTTTTGAAAAATAGGCTAAAACTCAAAGCCCTTTAGAATTGACTATGAAAGACCCTCTGAATTTATTGAAACTTAATTCCAATCTAAATTTCATTATTTAAAAAAATATTTTTTTAAAAAAATAAGTTAAAACTCTTTCTATAACTCAAACAAGTAGTGTTAATTACCTGTCCGAGTTTAGTTTAGTTGCTGTTGTTGTAAATGGGTGCCTGATGGATTAATGAAATTTCTTTGCGTTTGGAATTATTTGTTCGTGTTCTGGGGTTTTTTTCCAGGAAATTTTTGGGGAATTTATTATGTTTAGCTTCGGTTATATTTTGAAAATTTGTTGATTTTATTGTGATAATCAACAACTTTAAGAACATTAAATATTAATTTAAGAACGTATTGAAATTCAATTTTAATCTAGAATTTCATTATCATTTGAAAAAGAATTTTTTAAAAACTTGGCTAAAACTCAGAGTAGCTTAGAATTGACTATGAAACCACTCTGAAATTATTGAACTTCAAATTCTAATCTAGAATATTATTACCATTTGGAGAAATAAATTATTTTTAAATAGGTTAAATTCTTAAATTCAAAGTCACTCATAAATGACTGTGAAACCACTTTGAACTCATTGAAACTCAATTCTAATTTAGAATTTAACCATCATTTGAAAAGAGAATTTTTAAAAAACTTAGAGTAGCTTAGAATTGACTGAAATGATAATGAAATTCTATGTTAGAACTGAGTTTCAATAAGTTTAAACTCAGTTCTAACATAGAATTTCATTATCATTTAAAAAAAAAAAAATTTTTTTTAAAAATCTAAAACCCAGAGTCACTTAGAATTGACTATGAAGCTACTCTGAACTTATTGAAACTAAATTCTAATCTAGAATTTATCATTTGAAAAAAATTGGTTGAAACTCAAAATCAATTAGAAATGACTATGAAACTACTCTCGACTATGAAAGAGGCTAAAAGTCAGAGTCATTTAGAAATTACTATAAAATTACTCTGAACTTATTGAAATTCAATTCTAATTTAGAATTTCATTTTCATTTGAAAAAAAGAGTTTTTTTTTTTTTTTTTTAAATTGGCTAAAACGCAGAGTCATTTAGAAATTACTATGAGTTTTGCTGTTGTAAATGAGTGCCTGATGGATTAGTAACATTTCTTTGCGTTTGGAATGATTTGTTCGTGTTCTGGGTTTTTTTCAGGAAATATTTTGAGAGTTTATTATGTTCTTATTAGATACTTATACTTCGCTTGTTATTATGTGATTTCGTTGATTTTATTCTGATAGCCAACAACTTTAAGAACAATAAATATTAGCTTAAGAATTTATTGAAACTCGATTCTAATCTAGAATTTCATTAACATTTGAATAAAGAATTTTTTTTTAAAAAATAAGCTAAAACTCAAAGTCACTTAGAATTGATTATGAAACCACTCTGAACTTATTGAAATTCAATTCTCTGCTACCTCATAAACTGTGTTAACAGAAATCTCACGTAAAAACTATGTCAGTGGCATTAATTGATTTGATAATGTTCCATAAAGAACGTAAAAGATAATCTTTCGAAGAGAACTATTTTTTTGGGAAGCATTTCTAGCAAGGGAATGTATAATACACCTTATTTTACAGATTTTGGACCATATAAATAGTGTTCTGTTTCCCAATATGAAATATTTTTTAACAGAATTGAAGAGATTAAAAAAAATATAACTCTAACTTCAACGCTGTACTAAAAGTTAAGTTCTACGAACGAATTAAGAAGCTTTATGAATTTGCCTAACGAAATTTAGATATAGAAGAAATGTATTTATTAAAGTTGAAGAAGTGACATTTTCTTTTTTTTCGAATTCTGTTTTTTTTTGCAAACTCGCAGAAAATATTGCTTCCTTTGAAAACTTCTATAAACAAAACTTTATTCAAAAATCAAATCGTTTGTTATTAAAATACAAATATTTTATTTGCAATATCTTTAAAAAAAAAAAATATCGTAAGTTATTAAAAAATAACAATTTGTTGTGAGTTACAGAAATACTTAAAAAATAAACGATTATTAATTAGCAAAAAGAAAAAGTTTTTTTCCATATAAAATTCATTCGAAAAAGAAATAACTCTATTTTGTATTTTGAAATTCTTTTCTTGTTACAAAATTCAATTAATATTAAATTCTTTTCGCCACTTCTAATTATATTAAAAGTTAAGAACTAAAGCTTTTCTTTTCTACGAATTCTGCTTTAGTACAAATTTAGTTCTTAAAAATTCGCAGAACATATAGCTTCGGCTGAAAACTTCTATAAACAAAACTTTTTTTCAAAAAATCAAATTGCTTGTTATTAAAATAAAATATTTTATTTACAATATCTTTGGTAAAAAAAAAATATATTGTACTTTATTAAAAAACAATAATTTGTTGCCAGTTACAGAAATACTTGAAAAACAAACGATTATAAAGTTGCAGAAAAAAAAAAAAAACCTTTTTTTTTTTTTTCCAAAATGTTCGTATCAAATTAATTCGGAAGAAAAGAAGAACAAAATGGAAATAACTCTATTTTGTAATTTGAAATTCTTTTTTTATTACAAAATTCAGCTGATATTCAATTCTTTTCACCACTGAGAATATATATTAAAAGTTAAAAACTAAAATTTTTCTTTTCTTCGAATTCTGCTTTTGTACAAATTTCTTTAAGAACTCGCAGATTATATTGCTCCGGCTGAAAATTTCTATAAACAAATCTTTATTCAAAAATCAAATCGTTTGCTATTAAAATAAAAATACTTTATTTACAATATCTTTAGTAAAAAAATACCATATTTATTAAAATGCAACAATTGGTTGTGAGTTGCAGAAATATTTAAAAAGCAAACTATTATAAGTAGAAAAAAATCTTTTTTTTTTCTAAAATGTTCATATCAAATTCATTAGAAACAAGTAATATAAAAAGTTTCTTTTTTAAAGTCAATTCCTACTTTTTTTCACTATATTGCAGAAAGTCCTTTATAAATAATTTTCATTTATTTTGTTAAGTTTATCTAGCGCCATCTATTGATAGATATATGCAATTTAAATCTAAAAAAAAACTAAAATTATGTAATTAAACTTAATTACTGAATTAATATTTGAAAAAACTGTATTAACATCCAGTGTCATCCACTACAAGTTCTAAAAATTCAACTTTATTCAAAAAAATCAAATTAATTGAATGAAGTTTTGTTTATAGAAGTTTTGTTATTTTAATCTTTTGTTATTAAAATAAAAGTACTTTATTTATAATACCTTTGGTAAAAAATACCATATGTTATTAAAATGTAACAATTTGTTGCTACAAAAATACTTAGAAAGCAAACTATTATAAAGTGGCAAAAAAAAAAAAAAACAAAAACATCGTTTTTTTCCATATCAAAATTCATGGGAAAAAGAAATGTAAATAACTCTATTTTCTGAAATTCTTTTTTTTATTACAAAATTCAATTGATATTCAATTCTTTTCTTATTATTCAATTTTATTATTATTTTCGATTATTCAATTATTTTATATTCAATGCCATTTCATATATATATTAAAGTTAAGTACTAAATTTTTTTTTCTTCGAATTTTGCTTTTGTACAAATTTAGTTCTTAAAAACTCGCAGAACATAGATGCCAGTTTCAAAAATATTTTAAAACAAACGATTATAAATTGCAGAAAAAAAAAATCGTGTTTTTTTTTTTTTTACCCGAATATGTTCGTATCAAATTCATTCGAAAAAATGTAAATAACTTTATTTTGTAATTTGAAATTCTTTTCTTATTACAAAATTCAATTGATATTCAATTTTTTTTTTTTTGCCTCTTCGAATATATGTTAAAAGTTAAGAACTAAAATTTTTCTTTTCTTCGAATTCTGCTTTTGAACAAATTTAGTTCTTAAAAATATATTGTTTCGAAATGAACAAAACTTTATTCAAAATCAAATCGTTTGTTATTAAAATAAAAATATTTTATTTACAATATCTTGGGTAAAAAAATATTGTACTTTATTAAAAAGTAATAATTTGTTGCTAGTTACAGAAAAGTTAAAAAACGAACGATTATAAAGTTGCAGAAAAAAATCGTTTTTTTTTCCCAAAATGTTCGTATCAAGTTTATTCGAAAAAAAGAAGAAGAAAATGGAAATAACTCTATTTTGTAATTTGAAATTCTTTTCGACACTGCTTTTTATCTTTATGGTTGACAAGGACATCATTACTCGAAAATATATTGCTTTTCACTTTTCATGTTTTACATAATAGTTTTTGATAAAGTTTATATTTGCAATAAAAACACGGGTCATTTATTTCTGCATGACAAATTTTTTCTGCCCATATTATAACCTTTTTTATTCTTTGGTCTGTTCAGTCTATGAAATAAAAATCTTTTTAAAATTCTTTTATTTTCTATCTGATAATACTTGATATTAAACGTTATATTTTCTTAGATCTGCTTGTCTTATACGTTACTGTATCAAGATTATATGTCTTATATAATTATATATCACTATATCAGGAGTATATTATAAGTCTCATATGATACTGTATTAAGATACTTATTATTTCAGATGGGTATGAATAGCCATTTGAGTTTTAGAGTTGAAATTTATTATTAAACTTGAAATTCTCGTATCTATTGTTAATATTGATGAGATTAATAAAATCACGTACTTGGCCAAGGGCTGAATGTGAAAGAAACCTTTTTAAAAATTGTCAGATTTATGCATATTTCACTTATTTATGTGTAATAAAAAATAATTTATATAATTTAATAAAAAATAATATAAATAAATTGATGCTTTGCAATACATTAATTTTTTAGTTATTTTAGTATTTTTTTTTAGCAAACCAACAGCAAAAGTGATCAGTCAATGGATTTTATTTATCTAATTTTTGTGTTGTTCATGCTTAAAATTTTTTTATTCTAAACAGGTGTGAGCTTTTTAATATATTTTTTTATCAGCAACAGTGTTTACTTTGTTGAGATTAATTTTATTATAAAACATGTTACTAGCAATAAATATTGTAAAAATAAATAAAAAAAAAATCCCTTGGAGAGATAAAGATTTTACTTCCAGACTAGAATGTTACTCATGGATGATATGTTAATTTATTATCTCTCTGTGTGTGAAATAGAATAAAAAGCATTCAGTGTGCAGGTTGGGCAACCAGATTGTAACTGGGTGTGGTTGGGTTGAGAAACTTGGGGCACAGGTTGGAGAACACACAGCTTTATTGACACAATCCCAAACACCGCAAACATGCAATATTTAACATATTTAAAGATATACAATTAAAGACATACAGTATTTAACATATTTAAAGACATATAATTATAGATTCGTGGAAGATTCCGCTTCTAAGCCGAAAAACATATACAAGGCTACGCACAGGGTGCGCGAAATATACTTCTTTGTAAACAATATGTACATATTCATACTTCTTGAATGTCTTTCTTATTGTACATTGTAGTGTGCAGGTTAGGCAACCCGATTGTAACTGGTTGTGGTTGGGTTGAGAAACTTGAGGCACAGGTTGGAGAACACACAGCTTTATTTACGAAGCACAAACACCGCACTCTTACAATTAGAGACATACAATATTTAACAGATTTATAGACCTATAATTATAGATTCGTGGAAGGATTTCACTTCTAAGCCGAAAACCCGGTACTCAGGTACGATCAGGGTGCGCGAAAGTTACTTCCTCTCCAGGTGAGAGAGCGGCCTGGAGACCAATTGGCTAGCGCTCTGGCCTTTGGTACCATAGGATTCAGGTTCGAATCCTGTCGGTGGCATGGATGTTTGTTGGTGGTTCGGAATCTACTTTAAACTGTAGGTCCCGGTCTGTTTAGCCCTCGTGTGTACAAGATGATCGTAGAGAGACAAACCAAACCAAACCAATCGACGGTCATTTTGGGAACACTTTGGGGTAATTAGACCGGGACCTTCAATTTTACGTGGATTCCGAACCATTCAGAAACATCTATGCCACCGCCAGGTTTGGAACCTGAATCTATGGTATCAGCCAGGCCAGAGCGTAGCCAATTGGCCATCAGGCCTCTAAAATGATAGCTAAAGGGCCCCTAAAGTTCCTCATTTAGCTATTTTTATATGTGATTGAGTGGCAACATTAACTTCTTTAAAAACCGTTAAAAATAAATTAATGTTGCCACTCAATCACATATAAAAATTCCAAAATGCCCGTGATTATAATAAAGTGAAATTATAATTTAAAAAATTATTTTTAAATAAAGCACTACGATTTTGAGTAAATATAGATATAAGTAAACATAATTTTTAAAAAATATATACCTTAATAAAAACTAGTAACCTTAAAAACTTATAAAAGTTTTTACTTAGTAGTATTATTAATAATGTTGTTGTTCTAATGCAGCTGTCAATGGAGAGACAGTTAATCTTTATGCCATAAGCAAGGGCTGCACACAACTATTACTCATTTAGCACTACCAGGGGACGTGTGTAGCTTGAAGATACGCTACGGACGTGAATAACACTATCCCCACAACGCTCTGCGGTCCTATTACACCAGGACCTACGGTTTAAAGTGAATTCCGAACCCTTACAAGCATCCATGGCACAACCGGGACCCAAATCTGTGGTACCGAGCGCCAGAACGCTAACCATCAGGATAGCCAACGCTAACCATCAGGATAGCCACCGCTGACCATCAGGATAGCCAACGCTAACCATCTGCCATCAGGCCCCACATTGGTGTTTTTAAAAATTTATGTTCGCTAAAAAGAAATTTAATTTTATTGCAGTAAATATTTATGTTTGAATAAGAATTATAAATTTTTTTTAAAGTTTACTAAAAATTCTAATTGAACACTACTTGATTATTAATCTTCGTTCACTTATAATAGTGTTCGTTTAGAATTTTCGATAAACTTTAAAACGTTTCTACTAAACTATTCTTATTCAAACAAAAATTAAATTCTTTTTTGACGCTTTTAAGAAGTTAATATTGCCACTCAATCACATATAAAAAATACCTAAATATTCCCCCCCTTCCTTATTGTAGATTAATACGGAGATCCTTGCCCGCGTAGCGCCCTCTAGCTCCTTCATTGTTAAATGTTGAAACATACCGTGGTCTCATGCCCTTTGAGTTAATAAGAAAAAGAGATAATTAAATGCCCTTTTTTAAAAAAAAAAAAAAAATTATTATTTATTTAATAAACATATAAAATGAAAAATAACAAAAAATTTCAAAAGTGTAGATGTTGATGAAATCAGCTTCATGCAATAAAACAGAATGAGCAAAGGTCAAATTAGGGAAAAAAAAAAAAGTCTAAAATATTATACATAAAAAAACTCTTGAAAGAAATTTAAATAAACCAATAAAAATAATTCGTGAAAGAAATTTAAATAAACCAATAAAAATAATTCGTGAAAGAAATTTAAATAAACCAATTAAAAATAATTCGTGAAAGAAATTTAAATAAACCAATTAAAAATAATTCGTGAAAGAAATTTAAATAAACCAATAAGAATAATTCTTGAAATAAATGTCATATTGCAAGTAAATTTCATTTCAATAGATACTATTTAATCGGATGTAAAGTGATTTCTATTTTAGTATAATCATTTATACTATTTGATTTAAGCAGATTAACAACATACAAACCTTCATAAATATTAATAATGTGTTTAATATATTGATATCCAAAAGAGGTAGTTGTGCTTTAGAATAATAAAAAATTATGTATCATAGAATAATAGATATAGGCATTGCATTCAAATTATAGTAAGTTTAAACTCCTACTTCACAACAAATTAGAAAAGAATGAATAAAATATTTTTCAAATATATAAATGGCTACTTTTTATTAACTGGAATCGATTTATGATTAATGTAATTTTTCATCTTAACCTGGAATCATAAAAAGAATAAATAAAATGTAAAATAATAATAATTCGGCTACGCATATATATAGATTACACATGAAATTTAGAATTTAAAGTAAGAACAAAACGCATAACAGCAGTCTTAAAAACACAAAACTAAATTCCAAACGATTTTATTTTCTTTGAAAATCACTTTGAACTTTGAAAAAAATTGTTTTTGCTTTCATCAGACGATCTTTTAGCTTAATTTTACTTTATTTAATTATATAATTATTAGCTCGTGAAATAAATTTAAAATATTAAAAATAAAAAGTTTGTGAAAGAAATCTAAAATATTATTCTTATTGTAGATTATTACGGAGATCCTTGGCCGCGTAGCGGCCACTAGCTCCTTCATTGTAAAATGTTGAAACATAGCGGTGGTCTCATGCCCTTTGAGTTAATAATCAAAATAGATAATTAAATGCCCTTTTTTTTAAAAAAAGAATTATTTATTTAATAAAAATATAAAAGGAAAAATAACAAAAAATTTCAAAAGTGTAGATGCTGATGAAATCAGTTGCATGTAATCAAAAAAATAAAACGGAATGAGCAAAGGTTAAATTAGTAGAAAAATAGCTTAGGTGAAAAGCTCACTTTTTTCATCTAGACAGTTGTGGGTAATAAATAGGAAAATCTTCAGGAAAAGGAAATATTTAAAATATTTAGAACAGTGCGAGGTCTTTTGCTATATTTGCGGGAAGAAATATCATAATCGTGATTTTGTAGGCTATTTAAAAGAAGATAACTAAAAAGATAGAAGAAGAAAGGTAAAGATAACTAAATATTCGTGATTATAGTAAGTAAAATTATAATATTTCAAAAATATTTTTAAAAGAAAGCACTACTATTTTGTGTAAATGTAGATATAAGCACACACATTTTTTTTTTTTTAAAAATGGGCCTTATAAATTTTTTAATTATATGTGATTATCAATGTAATTCCAAGGAAAAAAATAGAAATAATTAAAAAAATTTCTAAGGATTTCATTATGAATAGAACATTAATTTATACCATTTAATACAGCTTGGTTTATTAGACAAGACTTTTCAAATTGAAAAATTATATATTACAATTTCAAATTTAAAAAAATATATATATATATATATATATAAATAGATAGATAAACAGATATTAAGCCTAAATAATTCTCAACTAAGTGATCACGTTTGTATTGAAATTTCCTTAATAAAAGCAGGCATTTTAAAAGCGCAATTTTACATTGAAAAAGTACGGTTTTACGTTCTTTCGATATGCAACAGATAAAAAATAACAAACTTATAGTAAAAAAAAAAATAGGGCAGAATCACAATCAAGTAATGAAATAAATGTAAGTTTAAAAGCAATTCTAAGAATTATTCGATCAAGCAAAGAATCGAAAACTTCAAATTTCAATTATTAGAAGAAAAATGAAAAATATTTTTACATTGTTAACGTAAGCAAATGTAATACATTTGAAGTTAGTGATTGCATAATGGTTGGAATAAAATTGAAAAAGGAATTTTTAAAAAGAAAACTTGTTCCGCTTCGTTAAACATGGCAATGGGGAGTTATGATGTGGTAGCACACATCCTGAAGTTCAAATTAATTGATGGTACTATGGATTTGAAAATGTAGATATATTGACATTTTAAACAATTTAAAATAACCCTCTTAAATTTTCAGTTTTTAAAGATTCGAAATTCTGTGAGGACAACAATCCAAAGAAGAAAGAATCCACCTTGAATGTTCAATTATTGTAGTTTTACAGTTATAAAGAAATTATTAAAAGGCCTTGTGTCATCAGATTTCAATCCAACAGTACAAATTAGACCAAAATTTGAAAAATGATATTTCCTTAAAGAAGCAGCTAAAATCTATAATCCATGAAATTTACAACAACATAGATCCAGAATTTACTAAATAACATATTTTAATATATATTAGTGGCAATTAAAAAACATTCGTGGAGATCATGATTTTTCTATTAAGTATTAAAAATTGCTTAGAAAGTATCAACAAAAACTCGAAGTTTTATCGAAATTAATTATTCTTATCTGAAACATTTTGTGAGTAACATAAATTCTTTCATCATGTTTTATCATATATACAATAAATTTACTCAAAAATAAAGTTAAAATAAATATAATAATGTGAATAGTATATTATATTATTATTTGAGTCTAATTAAAATAAAGTGTAGACAAATGTATAACAATAAATCATATTTTTCAATAATATTTAATATTATTGAAAATAAGTGTCATATTGGCAATAAATTTTATTTCAATTTTAATATAATTATTTATACTATTTGATTTGAGCAATTTAACAACTTACAAACCTTGATAAACATTAATAATGTGCTTAATATCTTGATAGAGGTAGTTGTGCTTTAGAATAATGAAAAAATATGTATCATAGATAGAAGTATTGCATTCAAATTAAGTTTTAAATTTCTACTTCACAACAAATTTTAAAAAATGAATGAAATATTTTTAAAATATATAAATGCTTACTTTTTTTTATTAAACTGGAATCGAATCATGATTAATTTAATTTTTCATCTTAACTTGGAATCATAAAAATAAATAAAATGTAAAATAATAATAATAATAATCGGTTAGGCCGATATGTAGATTGCCCATTAAATTTAGAATTTAATGTAAGTACAAAATTTACAACAACATTCTTAAAAAAAAAAATAAACTATAGAATTCCAAACGATTTTCTTTTCTTGAAAAATCTTTTTTTTTAACTTTGAAATAAATTTGTTTTTGTTTTCACCAGACGATCTTTTAGAAAAATTTTACTTATTTAATTAGATATTTATTAGCTTGTGAAATAAATTTAAATAAAATTATTATTCAGGAAAATGTTCGCGAAAGAAATTTAAAAGTATTATGTTTAAAAAAATCTCATGAAATTAATTTAAATAAATTAATAATAATAATCCATGAAAGATATTTAAATAAACCAATAAAAGTAACTCTTGAAATAAAAAATTCTTTCACGGGCTATTCTTATGGGTTTATTTAAAAACCAATAAGCATAGCGCATAGAAAAAAAAATCAGAAACGTTGAAACCAATTATCCAAAAATTAACCAATAGCAAACGTTGAAAGCGATCAAGGACACACACAAAAAAAAAAAAAAAAATGATCAAGGAAATGAAAATCTCTGCTTGCGAAAATAATACCCATAATTTTATGAGTAATAAATAGATGTAAAATATTTGTTTAATTGATTCAAAGCAATAAATTTTTAAAAAGATTTTAATAACTTTTTATTTATTTGTTGAAAATGTACTTAGTAATTTGTATACTTTTAAACAAATATCTGCGAAAACTTTTGTGGGGCCGTGTAATTATCTCTGTTTCTAGAATATAACTCCAGCTCATGGCATTGAGAATTGTTTTGATTAAAAAAAAAAAAAAAACAAAAAAAAAAACTCCTAACTGGTCTGTGATGAAATTTCAGATGATTATTTTAAATAATTTAAAATGTCAGTATATGTACATTTACATATCCATGGTACCATCAATCAATTCGAGCATAATTACTTCAGCAGATGATATATACTGCCAAATCATTACTCACTAAATGATTATGCAAACATTTTAAAAGCGCAATTTTGCATTGAAAAAGTACGGTTTTTCATTTAATTAAGGAACTAATTCTTTCGATGTGCAACATATAAAAAACAAAACAAATTTAAAGAAAAATTGGCAGAATCACATGCAAGTAATGGAATATATGTAAGTTCAAAAACAGTTCAAAAGGGTTAGAGAATTGCAAAGACAAGAGGTTAGACCAGCGAAGTGTGGGCAGCCCGCGGCCCGCCTTGAATGTTTTTCTGGACAGTGAGATTTATGACACTTTTACAAAATAAATTTATTTTATAATGGCGAAAGTAATGAAAGCCAATGCATTAAAAAAATACATTATGTGTGCATCCATATATTCAAAAATGAACTGCCGAAATGATGAGAAAGCATTAACTTTGATTTTAAAAATAATATTCTTGCGATTATATGACAGATATTGCCTGTTTTATTTATTTATGAGTTAGCAGAATTATTCAATTATATTCCGTGAATTCATGATATGCGCGCATCTTGGAACATCTAATGTAACAGGTTCTACGTTTTACTTTAAATGACCTCAGTGACCATCCCTAGATATGCACAGTTGATTGTTGATAGCAGAGCAAACCAGACTCTTAGTTGAAGTTGTTAGGGCTTTTGGTTCAAGTTATACCTGAAAACCTTTTTTTCTGAAATGAAATTGACAAAACACGTTCAAACATAACGGACGCTAACCTGCAACACCCATTATGATGTGTAAATACCAAAACTGAGATCGATTTGCAAAGGCTAAGTGAAAGAGTGGAGAAACTAATATCGTACTAGCTAAATAAATATTTTTTAATGATTTCATTTTTTTATTTCGTTTATATTTACATATTTTTTATATCTCATTTTTTTTTATTTCGTTTATATTTATATATTTTTTATATTTCATTTTGAATGTTATATATTTCTATACAATGGGCGTTTAGTATCATTATTATTATTTTATCTATGTTTACATGCAAGAATAATAGTAAACACAAAAATAATAACTCATTATGCTTCCATTTTTCACTCCAAAAAATGTCTATAGTGGGTCTAAATCTAATATGGGGGATGTATAATTTTATATAAGTGACCCGCAAGTTCGTTTGGATTAGCCACCCCTGGATTAGATGATTGCAAAGACAAGAGGTTAGACAGTTGCAATTTTATAGTGTAGAAAGATATAATGGGCTTCATCTTCAATTTGTCAATGTAGTTTTATGCAAACAATTCTTCAATTCATTAAATTTTAAATTTTGTATTCTGCCTGTTATTGTTTTATTATAAAAATCGTCAATTATAACAATTGTCTTAAACGATTGTTCAGAAAAAACCCCCGTATAATTATATTAAAAAAAAACATGAGATCAAATAAATTAATTTTTGTTTTACAAGGTAGCTAGTTTAAGAATTTATCAACTTCACTCCAATTAAGTTTACTACACCAATAAATATTCCTTTTATAATGCGTCATAAATTAATAACTTCCATTCCAATTTGCAAATATTTTTCTCAGTAGCAATTGCAAAGACAGGAGATTAGACAATTGTAATTTTATGGTGGCAACTGGCGTACCGATTACGGAGTACCAACAGGGGGAAATACCACTTAAACCTCCTCATCTTAATTCATAGATAGGCTTATAACTATAATTGGCTGCTTAATTAATGTTAATAAAAATACAAGATAAAATTTCAAAAATTCAGTTAAAGTGGTACTCAAAAATTAAAAAATACTCAAAATAAATAAAAGTAAAATGCAAGTAAAGAATTTAAAGTTAAGTTTAAATTCGGAACCAGTTGTAATTTTATGGTATAGAAAGATATAACGTGGTTCATCTTCAATTTGTCAATGTAGTTTTATGCAAACAATTCTTCAAAGCATCAGATTTTAAATTTTACATTCTGCCTGTTATTGCTTTATTATAAAAATCATATTATCATAACAATTGACATAAACAATTGTCCAGGGAAAAAACATATAATTTTATTAAAAGCATTAGCTCAAATAAATTTTTTTTTTTTTTTTTTTTTTTGCAAGGTAGCTCATTTAAGAATTCGTCAGTTTCAATGCAATTAAGTTTACTACACCAATAAATATTCCTTTTATAATACTTACAATATTCCTTTATAATACTTACAAAATTAATAACTTCCATTTCAGTTTGCTAATATTTTTTCTGAGCAGCAATTGCCAAGACAAGAGATTAGACAATTGCAATTTTTATGGTGTAGAAAGATATAACGTGGTTCATCTTCAACTTGTCAATGTAGTTTTAAGCAAACAATTCTTCAAAGCATCAAATTTTAAATTTTACATTCTGCCTGCTATTGCTTTATTATAAAAATCGTATTATCATAACAGTCATAAACGATTGTCCAGGGAAAAAAATGTATACTTAAATTAAAAAACATTGGAACAAATAAATTAATTTTTGTTTTACAAGGTAGTTAGTTTAAAACTACTTCGTTAAACTACTACCACTAGTTAAAACTATTTTATCAGTTTCAATGCAATTAGGTCTACTACACCAATAAATATTCCTTTTATAACACGCAATAAACATTCTCTTAATAGTTTCCATTCCATTTTTTTCTGAGCAGCAATTTGTAGTGTTCTGAACCCGAAAACGTTCTTTTTCATGATGACTCTTTTATTTATCTAGCTGCAATGGCAACAGTATGGCTGCATTATTTTTCGACTGTAAATTACTAATGACGTCCTTTTACCGCGTATTATTTTAGTCATCCAACTACAAACTCGCTCACGTTTCGCCCGTGTGTACTTTTATTTTTTCTTCCTGCTAACGAGAAAACATTTCGAGGAAGATATTGTTTGCAGTACATAAGAACGGTGAATGCACTCCCGTCCGTGATACGAATTGGAAGAGAATTACTAAATATAAACTTCGTGCATTTCGCAGCGCAGTTTGTTCTAATCAGAATCGTATGAAAATAAGATTCAGTTGTTCAACGTGAATAAACACAGTCGTTCTAACGAATTTTCTGTGAACATAACGACTTTTGTTCTTTCTAGGAACTGATGTGTACGCGAAAATCGTTTGAAAATTCCGAGTTGTCAACAGCCGAACGAAAACAAATAAACAAAGACAGTGATTCGAAAAAACAGAACAGTTTTCAATAACTATTCTATGGACAAACGACAAACGATAATTCATATTCATCATTCACTCTATTCATTTAAAGTGTATAAAAATATTTATAAATGACATTTGTTTTTGCATTTGTGTATGATGTTGTTAAGGTTCTGTTCTAACTAAATTAAACAGTTAACTTCCGTTTACGAATAAACAATATTGCTTAGAAATCGTTTATTGAAATAATAAGAAATGAAATTAATGCATTTCCTGTCAGTAGCTTGTATTTCTTTGATTTCTTACGAATAGCATTATCATGAAATTGATGTGTACAAACATCTGTTTATTAATTATTTCGCAGAAACAAAATACGGTTGTTGTTACTAATCCCCTGGTGCAGTCTTTATTTTATTATTTGCAACTGTGTAGATGTGCTCTACTAAGCACAAGAATACTATCCTTATTCAATGTTGTCGTCTCCTGGTGCAGTAAAGCCTACGCCAGGTCAAAGACCCCATCGCAGGCGACCGGGCTATAACTAAGAGTAATATGCAGCTTCAATTTTAGCAAGGAACCATGAGGGTTGAAGATTGACTAAACCTCAAGACAACGCTCTACGAACATATTAGACAGAGATCTCTGGTTTAAAGTGAACTCTTAACCACTACAAACATCCATGACACCGCCGGGATTCGAACCCGAAACTTGTAGCACCGGGAGCTAGACACTCGGCCATTCAGGCTCTAAATCTAGGCCAAGCCCACGAGCCTGTATGGGCTCATGGTTGAAGGGAAAAAGGTGTACTCTCTGTTGTGATGGAGTACTCGTATGTAGAAGTCTGACTTGACTCCGTGACGCTCTACAGTTACATGAGACTGGGACCTAGGGTTTAAAGTGGATTCCGAACCACTATAATCATCCATGGCACAGCCGGGAATCGAACCCGAAACCTATAGCACCGAGCTCCAGACACTACAAAATACTCCACAGAAATAAAAGATTAAAAAACTAATAAAAAAGGGTTAGAAATTGACCATTCTTTTTGATAGAATTGTTAATTCTATTTATGTTATGCATATTTTCATGTTAGTACAGAGTGAATGAAGTTTATATTTTTTTTTTTTTCTTTAATTTTGTTTATTTTTAATATTTTTTTATGTGGAAAGCATATTTATTTGAAGTAAAAGTAAATATCACATCGGTTTTAAATCACTCCCAATGTAATGCTATTGGAAAGTTTCATGTTTTAAAAACGTTGTTTAATGAAAAGTGTACTTTGAGAAATAAAAACAACTAAAAATAATTTTAAATAATAAAAACAATTTTTAATAATAATAACAATTAAAATAATTTAATATGATAGTAACAATTAAAATTACAAGACATTTATTCAACAATAATAACAAGCAATTTAAAAGAATCATAACAATTTTAAATAATAATAACAATTAAAATAATTTAATATAATAGTAACAATTAAAATTACAAGACATTTATTCAACAATAATAACAAGCAATTTAAAATAATAACAATTTAAAACAAAAAAATTTTAATAAAGATGAAAAATGGTGAAAAGGCAACATAAAATGTTTCTATAATATTTAAAATAAAAAACACCCAAAAAAAAACAACCAGTAATATTTGAACAAATACAATTGGTTTATTATAAACTTTGCAACAATGTAAAGATATGAAAATTTCTCCATATTTTGAATTTTATGAAAAATAAAAATAAATAAAGATCACACAGCGAAAAACGTGAGTTTCTATTTGCATATGTAGTTTGATGCCAAAAATGCCATTAAATCGGTCGAAAAATTTTCGAATAAAATAAACAAAGGGAAAATTCCCTAACTTTTAAGATGGTTGTCAGCCATTGTTCACCAATCCATTACCAGGAATCGATCGAATATCTCATCTCCAAATATGCAATATACAAAAATTTCGCTTTGGCATAAATGTTTGAAGATGAGATTTCAGATCAAAACACTTTAATCACCTTTCTCGTCTTATAAATAGCAGTTTTTCTGCTCCGTCTCACCTGTTTGACAATTCAAATACTACATCTTACCACGCCGCGCTAAACCGTTTTCATAGCTCAAAAGCCTAATGTATACAACAAGAAAGTTCCACAATAAAAAAAAAAGAAGTTAGCGTTTGTAGGTGCGGCGAGAGGATTATTACTTCACTTCAGTTATTCACGAAATGAGGAGCAGACGATATCTGCGGCGGGCATCGTATTTGCATTTTTATGATTCATTAAAAGATATTCATGGACAGGTTTTATTTTACGAACCCTGTGGTTTACATGCGGGAGTGTTACCTTTCGCTTCATTAAAAAAAAAAAAAAAAAAAAAAAAAATTAAGAAATCAGAATGCTTTCGTATTTTTGTTTTCGTCTTTTTTTTATTTTTATTATATCTATATTTATTTATTTTACAGAATGTTTTTTTTTTATCTTATTTTTTAAAAGAACACTCTTATATTTTTCAGAATAAAAAGAATATAAATTTAATTAATTTATTTTATAGCTTATTTATCATTAAATAAGTATGTTTTAACTATGCATATTTAGGAAAAGCGAATTAAACAAACATTAAGAAATCAGAATGCATTTTTACTTTTTCCTTTTTTAACCAGAATGTGTTTTTTAATTCTATTTTTAAAAGAACATTTATATTTATCTTTAAAATAAAAGAATACAAATTAAATTTATTTATTTTATAATGATATGACTACAATGATTAATGATTATTTTATAATGATTGTACTGAATGATATGTTTAACTAAGCATAGTTAGGAAAAGCGAATTAAACAAAAATTAAGAAATCAGAATCCTTGCGTATTTTTATTCAATTAATTTTTTTTAACAGAATGTGTCTTAATTCCATTTTTTTAAAGAAATTTTTTTTATTTTTTCAAAATGAGAGAATACAAATTTAATTTATTTATTTTATAGGTTATTTAATGATATGTTTTAACTATGCATATTTCAGAGGAACGATTTAAAAAAATGTACGGAAAAAATATAGATATGAAAAAGAACAACAAATCAGTGTTATAGTTTTAACAATTCCTAATACTCGTGTTTCGTTATGTAGTGGTAGTGCATGGAATGTGGATTATGCATCACTTTTGATAGTATAAACAAGATAATTCTTGATAACACAGATAAAAGGATGAGTAAGAAGAAGAAAAATACGTAAAGTAAGAGAGTTCACATAAATCTTTCTAATTTGAACTGTTTATCTACGCTAAAGAATTCTAAATTCCTAGAAAAAGTTCTAAATTCCTAGAAAAGTTCAAATTACCATCATTTTAAATCTGTGTTCGCATTTTAATATTTAGTTTAACAAATTAAATAATAATACACACATTGTATAAATTGCTTTTAAAAATTAGCATCTGAACAGTTGCTTGTTCTTTAATAAGATTTCTTTCTTTAACAAAAAACAATATTAAGAATAAATATCTTAAAATTGCATATTGTTATTTAAAAAAATTATCTAGATAAATTCCAAATAAATAATAACTAATTTGGAAAAAACATGTCTTGATTATTATAAATATAAATGATTAGTATAAATAATTTTTGTGTAAATAAATTTAATTTATCGAAATTCATTTTTTCTTTTTTAAACAAATTAAAATATTTTTCATTTGCTTAAACCACACATAAAAAATTTAATTAAAAAGAGAACATATAAGATGTTATTTGTGAATCATGTTTTAAAATTTCAGGGGTTCTAAATTAAAAATAAAAAAAGCACACTTTCCCAGAAACTTGCTTAGAAATTCTTCGGCGTAAAACATAAAACAATACCTTTTTAAAGCCTATTGCTATTATTTTAAGTATAAATGAGTTTACTTTATTTTAATTTCAAAAAAATATGTATAAACAATAAATTAAAAACATTTTTATTTTCTGCATGGTATTGCACATTTATATTTTCTGCATCAAATTTAAATTCCTCTGGAGTTTAAATGCTTCGTATAATTTATTTTAAGAAAGAAATTACTCGACAGGTTGTATTCGAATACCGAGAATTTTGGACTTAATCTTTTTTACTGTTGACGTATCATATTCAACCTTTTTGTAACAGAGGTACCAATTGGTCAAATTTCTGCCGGTGCAGGAAAAATTAACTTCATAGAAATGTATGTGTTACGTATAAATGACATTTAATTGACACAACTAAATTGTGGTGTCACACATTCTCTGCACTACAAAGTCATAAACAATTCCATTACAATTAAAAAAAAATAAAATTCCATTACAATTCAGTTTTATTACATTACAATTCAATACCATTCCATTAAAATGTAATTTAATTACATTACAAATCAATTTCATTACATTACAAAATACAATTCCATTGCAAATCAATTTTATTACATTACAATTCAATACAATTCCATTACAAATCAATTTCATTACAATACAATTTCATTACAATACAATTTAATTTTATTGCATTGCCATTCAATACAATTCCATTACAATACAATTTAATTTTATTGCATTGCCATTCAATACAATTCCATTACAATACAATTTCATTACAATCCAGTTCAATACAACATTACAATTCAATACAATTCCATCTCATTACATTACAATTCAATACAATTCCATTACAATTCAATTTCATTACATTACAATTCAATGCAATTGCGTTTCAATTCAATTTCATTACATTACAATTCTATGCAATTTCATTACATTACAATTCTATGCAATTTCATTACATTACAATTCTATGCAATTTCATTACATTACAATTCTATGCAATTTCATTACATTACAATTCAATACAATTCCATTGCAATTCAATTTCATTACATTACAAGTCAATACAATTCCATTACAATTCAATTTCATTTGCATTGCAGTACAGTTCAATTTCATTGCATTACAGGACAATAAAATTCAAATAAAACAGAGCACATGATTTGATATTGGGGTATAGTAATACATATTTTCAAACTCATGTAGATGAAATCACGTGAAAAATGGATTTGTTTATACTTCAAATAGAAGTTTTTGAAGTGAAATTATTCAAGGGAGAGGTAGATTAATTGTTGTTCTAACTAATAACTTAGACTCCTTTTCTTTTTTTATTATTATTTTTATTTTATTTTTTTAATTTTTTTTTGCCCACAGACTTCAAACCAAGCAGAGTTACACTTGATAGAGATCAAATAATAATAACAATATTAAAAAAAATATTTTTAATTAATCGCCTGTTTTTCAAATAAAGTAGAATGCTTAAAAAAGAATATTTTTAATTAATCGTCTGTTTATTCAAATAAAATAGAATGTTAAAAAAAAAAAAAAAAAGATTATTTTTAATTAATCGTCTGTTTTCAAATAAAAGTAAAATGTTTAAAAGATTCTGTTAGAACATGGACTTTAACCGAACTACGTATTGAGAACAATTGTCTGCCAGTATTTTTATTATTTTTAATACTGTAAAGAAAGGTTAGAACCAATTAACCATTAGAACCTCATTTAAAATTCCATTGTAATGGTTATGAATCTTCTGTAAATAATTTTAATTGTATTTTTTTTTTTTTTTATCATTCAGCAATTTCAACAAGAAACCTGTTTCGTTAACAGGCAATTTAAGGAGGAAGAACTAAAAGTTTATATAAAGTTCTAAATTTACCAACGCCCTGTATAGGGTCAACAAACAGAGCACTGAATAATGAACACTGAACAAAATTTTACTTAGGAATGAATAAGGATAGAAAGAGATTAAAATATGATGTTTTGCATATTTCACATTTTCCCCCTCTATTCTGTTTTTGAAGTGTAATATTAAAAATGATTTAATAGACTATTTATCATTTATTTGATTTCTTATAGAAACCAATTGATTTTTAAATATCCTAGCCTAAAAAAAAAAAATTTTTTCACAAATATATATTGATTTACACACTTTAATGCATTATATGGCAACAACTACAGCTACTTTGTTGGCGTAATTTTAGGGAAATACCTTAAAATAATTGTTCTTTCGAACAAACATCGCCAATGGCTAATTATCTTAAGTTGACACTATTGTGTTAAGACAAGAACGAAATAAAAAATGTTGATCCCTAATTCTCAAAAGAGCCATCAGGGGCGCTCTGGTGCGCCGTAGAATATTTTCAGATTCGCCCTGTGGTATTCCAATTTGGTTTGGTTTTGTCGCTCTTCGGTCATCTTGTGCACTTCAGGCCTAAACAGGCCGGCACCTACAGTTTAAAAGAATTCCGAACCACTCACAAACATCCAGGCCACAGCCATGTTTCGAACCTAAAACCTGTGGTACCAAAGCCCAGAGCGCTAATCACGTGGCCATCAGGCCAAACTTGGCCGCCAGCTATCAAAGAAAAAATATATGTCCACATATAAAAATTTAAAAATTACTCTTTTTTCATATCAGTTTTTCCGATACAAGACACTTTAAAATCAACTAACCTTTCTGATTGCTTTTTTTCTTTTTGTTCGCATAAAAGTATCAAACAGCGGTTATGGCTGATGGCCGAGTGACTAACGCTCTGTCAGTTGATGCCACAGATTTCGGCTTCCAGTCCCGGATGTGCCATGGATATTTATAGTGGTTCTGGATCTTTAAACTCTGGGTCTCGGTTTAATTTGAGCAATTAATTACGGTATGAGCCCGGTTTAATTACTGCACAGTGTTGTGCAACCCTACCCAGAAAAAAAAAAACACCTCTTGTCTCGAAATCTGCCAGTAGGCGGATGACCTTAGTCCACCATGGGGCTGTTGCGCCAGTGAAGAAGAAACAGCGATTATGCGTCAAAGACTGTTTTTGAAAAACTAGTTGGTGTAATTTCCATGATTAGTTATTAGAAAAGTGAGCGTCTATATAATTTTCAAAGTTAAAAAAAATTCTATTACAGCATTTGAGACTTCGCTGTCTGTAAGTAGTAATATATGTGGTTGATCACCGAACATTAACTGATTGGTTTGGTTTGCCGCTCTACGGTCATCTTGTGAACACGTTAGGCTAAACAGACTGAGACCTACAGCTTTAAGTAGATTCAGAACCACTACAAGCATCCATGGTACCACCGGGACTCGAACCCAAAACCTGTGATACCGAGCTCCAGAGCGCTAGCCACTCGGGCCCAGAACATTAGCTGAAGAAAAATAGCAATTATATCCACTGATCGTGTATTGGGGATTAAACAAAATGAATAGTTTCTTCAAACATTTGAATTTCTATAAAGAAGAATACGTACCAATATCTCAAAAAGCTTTGAAAATTTTACTACAATTTTCAAGTGAATTAAATGAATTATCTGCTCTCACCACAAGGAAGTGTGAAAAGATAGGAAATCTTCAGTGTATTAACGCGAAAATGAGGTTTGTCTTTCAATATACACTCAAGAGCCAAAACATTATGACCACCTGTCAATAACGAGTTGGCCCACCTTTGGAGCGCACACACCTTCAACCCGCCTAGGCATGGATTAATACCACCACTTAATACCAGTTAAATACCACTTCCACCTGATCACGTGCCTTCCACGTCATCCAGGCGAGTTCATTGCAAAATGTAGGGGTGGTCATAATGTTTCGGCTCTTGAGTGTATGTCTATACATTGAAGAAATCGCTAAGCCACGTCAGACCCCTCATCAACACAAGAATAAATAATATTGGGGTACGTTTCATTTTATTTTGTTATTGCATTTTTTTTTTTCCTGTAATATTTTCTTTAACTACTATAACATATTTCTCAGAAATTTGTATTTAGTGCGATTTTTAAAGACTTCAAAATAATCGAGAGCGATAGTGGTAGAGCAGATCATGAATGCTACAGGGTATCTGAACAACATTGCGGATCAGTTGCACCCTTACATGGCCTCTGTTTTTCCAGCTGGAAATGGAATGTTCCAACAGGACAGCGCCCCTTGTCACAAGGCTAAAATTGTGTTGGAGTGGTTCCAGGAACATGATGCTGAGTTCCAGTTAATGTCCTGGCCGCCTAACTCACCGGATCGTAATCCAATAGAACACATTTGGGATGTGCTGGGACGGCAGCTCAGAGTTCAAAACCACCACTGGTGCAATATCTCGGATTTGCGTGACAGTTGCTTAAACATCTGGTACAACCTGTCTCCGGCCATCTACCAAGGACTTGTGGCCTCCATGCCAAGGCGGGTTGAAGCTGTTTGCGCGCCAAAGGTGGGCCAACTCGTTATTGACAGGTGGTCATAATGTTTTGGCTTTTGAGTGTGTATATAATGCTTGTAAATAAAATTTAAAGTGTTCCTATGAACCTGGAAGTGACAATCTTCCTGCAGCCGTTATAGATCTAGTATAGGACGAGACGTTACAATGCGGAAAATAAATACCGTGAATCGTTTTCGGCCCGCGGGCTATATTCTATGCATTCCCTGAAACCGAAGAAAATCTATTTCATACGATAGCGAGAGAAATCTCACGGGGAAAAATTATTACTCATTATGTTTTCAATTTTAAATGACAGCACGGCTATTTGCACGAATCAATGATTATCTTCTAATGCGCTTTCTCTGTTATTAAGTCACACCATTAGCGAATCCACAAGCATGTCCTTAATTGACTATGCAAATGATGCAATGACAGCTAACAACAACGCAATCGGATCTTTTTTCCTGCTATCGTTTTTTTTCTCCAACCTGAAATCTTTCCATCATTCATTTCCCGCCATCTGTAATCAATTCGGAAATCAATATGGTACCTGACACCTTGTTTACTCCCTCTTAGCCAGAATTACCTGGAATCTCATCAACCGAAACTTTTTCTAAATTGTTACTTGCATCCCAGAGGCATCTCCACCCATCTCTTGCAAGAACTCGAGAAACATTATCGAATATTCTATTATGTTCCAAAAAGAAATATTCCATTAGCTTTGGAAATCATATTGCATAGAAATTCTTTGTAAATCATAGATATTGGCATAGTATAGTCAATAAGCAAATTACGCAATACGATTCTTAAATATATTTTCGCTTAGTTAAAATTAACTATAAAGTTATTAAATCAGTTTTTAACGTTTTTTTTTTGCACGTCACCACTAAAATGAAGGCTACGATCCACTCTTCAGATGAATATTCAGCATACTACTGTGTCCAAAAGTAAGACCAATTTTCAATTTAAATTTCCCGTGCCATTTGATATTTCATTTTTTTTTCTTTTTAGGTTGTTGGCACTGTCCTTGACATCTGTGTGAAATTTCACGTCAAAATATTCGTTAGTGCTTGAGTTACGCTTGGCTTTGTGAGACTCTAAAACTGATTCCGGCGATTTTTGAAATGTCTCCTCAATTGACTCAAAACGGTGCCCCCAGAGTGGTCTTTTGAGTTTAGAAATAGCCAGAAGTAGCACGATGCTAAATCAGGTGTATACGGTGGTTGTGGAACAATATGGGTTTCATTTTTTGGCGAAACAATCACGAAGAATCAATGCAGTGTTAGCTGGCGCATTCAGTGCTTTCTTTAACAATCAAGATTTGACGCGTTTGAGGCCCAAAACATCTTTTAAAATAGAATTTAGAAATTCTAACATCAGCAGCAAGGTCTCTAATTGTAAATCGACGGTTTGCAAGCACCAAATCTTTATTTTTTTGGACGTGAGCTTCGTCGGTTGAGGTTGGTGGTCGACCAGAGGGTTCTTCGTCTTCAAAGCGTTTTCTGCATTTTGAAAGGTTTTTACCACTTTTATACATTTCTTTTACGATATAGGGATGTTCACCGAATGCCTTCTGCAACATTCTAGACGTTTCTGCAAACAAAATTTAATGCAAGTTATTGCTCAATTAATTCAGACATTTCAAAAATCGCCGGAATTAGTTTTAACATCTCCACAAAACCAAGTGTAACTCAAACACTAATAAATATTTTGACTTAAAGTTTCACACACAGATGTCAAGGACCGTACCAACAACCTAAAATGGAAACAAAATTTAAATACCAAATGGCCCGGGGAAATTTAAATTGAAAATTGGTCTTACTTTTAGGGACGTAGTAAGTTAACTATAAAGCTACAAAAATCAGATGTTTTTAACCATTTTTTTATCCTTTATATGTCCTTTATATGTCAATCAATATTCAATCTAAAATAAAATAACAAATCTCAATTGTAAATCAATGACATTGGCATGGTACAGTAAATAAGTGAATTAAACAATGCAATTCTTAAATATATTTTCATTTACTGAAAGTTATAATAAGTTAACAATAAAGTTACTAAATTAGTTTTAACTTTTTTTTTTTTTTTTTTTGTCTTATGTACATAGCTAGTAAAATAATGGTTAATGTCGCCTCTTCAAATGAATATTCAGCATAAAAATAAAATAACAAATCTCAGCTATATTTAAAATAAATACAAAAATATGCAGTAATAATACATAAGATCTTACATTACTGATAATAATTTGAAATATAAAATATCGGGATAAATAAAAAATTAAAACAGTTTTATTTCTCTTTGCTGTACATATAAAACTAATATTTCTCTATCGCTAAGAGACAATAATTCCGTGGTATCATTAAACTAGCAAAACAAAGTTTAAAAATAACATTCTAAAAATGTAAATTGCATTCAGTTAATGTTTCTTATTATAGCAGAGCTCTATTTAGTCGCTAAAAAAATTAAGTGTTCTCAAAATATCTATTTATCAAAGTTGTTTTCAATTTTTGCAATAATAGTAGACTACTTTCAATATAACCATATGATTTTGATAAAATATGCTTTCTGTTTTAGGAAGTATTTTCATAATAACTATTAAAATATTTTTATTTTAAAGAATTCTTGAAAATATCGATCATTTTTTAATGGTAATTATAATGTCTGCAATGCAGAAATTTAAAAAAAAAATTACTTGTTTAAAATATATAAATCCCAATTTGAAAGAACCTTGAAAAAAAATTAAAAAGCTTTTTGTTGGCATTTTATTTTATAAAATTAAATTTTTTTTAAATTTAAAATTTTGTAAATTTGCTTTAAAGCAAAGTTATACTTACATTAACTTTTTCTTTTTTTTCTTTTCTTCAAATTTTTATTGTAATTTTATCGCAGTTTACATGATTTTTAATTTCAGCCCACATCTCTGCCCATTACACTAAATAACCAATCAAATAAAGCATTTTAGCAATTTTATAAATTACCAGCCAATCACAAAAGACCAGAGATTGTGGTCTCATTTACTTCAATAGCAGTGGAAAGGAATGGCATTTACAGCGAGCGCATGCGCATTAAAGTTTCGTGTGATTTTTGGCTGCATTTCCTGGTGAATTTCTTTAAATATCTTCATTATGAGATTATTTATAACCAAATATAAATACCAATTAAATTTTGCGTTAAAGGATAGATAAATTGTAATGAGATATCATATGGAAATATTTTCAATTTAACAATTACCATTAAACTTATATAAAACGTATTCTATGCCTGTTTTATTTAGGTGTCATATTACATATGATTTTTACATATGGTGCGAAATTGCATAATATAAAGCTTTATTGAAACATTATACGTTATCTGAATTATGTGATTTGTTGGGGAAAAAAATGTGCTATTGAAAAAAATATTAATTAATTAATTATAAATATATAATTAGAGCTAAAAAAATACTCATAATTATAATGTCTTCGAATGTCATTAATGTCTTAGGAAAAAAAAAACCCATTTTGAAAAATAATATTGTTTTCAGAGCTTAGCAAATTAATAGTGATATTTAAATAAATATTTAATAAAATGCAAGACTACTTTTGAAAATTCTTTCAAAAAAAAAAAAAAAAACCATTATAAATACAAATTAATCTGAGCATTATTATTTATCTGGAAGGAAATCAAGATTGTCAACGAAGATTGCGCATCAAATAGTTTTTTTTTTTTTTTGTTGTTGTTGCTCCGTTACAGCAATATAATTTTTTTTTTTTTTTTTTTTTTTTCTAATGCAGCTGGCAAACACTTAGACAGCTTGGTCATGGATGCCTTAAGGCAAGCGCTGCACAGACGTACTCACTTTGCATTACCCAGGGGGCGCGTGTAACTTGAAGATAAGCCACGGACGCGGAGTAACAATGCCCCGCAACGCTCTACGATCCTATTAGAACCGGGACCTACAGTTTAAAGTGGATTCCGAACCACTACACACATCCATGGCACCGCCGGGACTCGAACCCGAAACCTGTGGTACCGAGCGCCAGAGCGCTAGCCTCTCGGCCATTCAGGCCCCCATAGCAATATAATAAATGCAGGAGATCCAACAGATTCGCGTACAACAGGAAAAGGGTGTTGCAATGTCCTTAAATGCTGCCACCTTAATTTTTAACTATCGCACAATGGGGATATTTCACTTAGAACAACAGAAGGACATTCCAACCTATAGATTTTTTTTTTTCATTTTTTTTTTTTTTTTTTTTTGCACCCATCCTCAAAGGAAGCTGCGGCCTGATGGCCAACTAGCTAGTGCTCTAGCCTTTGGAACCACAGGCGGTGGCATGGACGTTTGTGAGTGGTTCGAATCCACGTTAAACTGTAGGTCCCGGTCTAATTAGTCCAAAGTGTGCACAAAATGACCGCAAAGCGACAAAAACCAAACCAATCAAGGGAAGTCTATGGTTGGTATCGCATGTTCAATTTCAAACGAACACCCTTGATCTGGAAAAAGAATTATTCTCTCTTTCTTTACAAAAATGTGAACGAAACTAATAATTTCAGAGATTCTTGATTCCCTGGTGATATTCGCGACTTTCAAAATCGAGAAGCCTCGATGGCGATTGTGACAACCTGTGTAAATCATCTTGCATCGATAGAGAAAGAGTTTGCTGTGCTTTTTCCATACGACATGCTAATGCGAGCATTTCCCCTAAAATGTCCACCCCTCATCGCCAGGCTGCTGGTTGTTCGTGTCATACATAAGCGAAATATGAAACTCACCATTCAATCAAAGTAAATTAATAATTTCTTTCATCATTATCATCATCAGTGGTGCATCAGTCCCAGGGTGAACCAAGGCCTTTTGCCTGCTGGAAGATTTCTAGACAGGAGATGTTTTCTTTTTCCGGGGTAGGATTGTCAGCACTACACCCAACGTTGTACAGTCATATTAAACCGAGACCCTTCCGTTTAAAAGTGGATTCCGAACCACTACAAACATCCATGGCACCGACGGGACTGGAACCCCTGTGGTACCGAGAGCCAGCCACTCGGCCATTCAGGTCCTCTCTTATTCACAGTTGTTTCCGTTATTTTTGATAACTACATGTGTATATATCCACGGATTATATACGGAGCACGAAATTACGGCATTTAAAATTTAAAAAAATTAGATTAAAAATTGTGCCACGGACGCGGTTTGGTTTGTCGCTCTACGGTCATCTTGTGCACACTTTAGGCTAAACAGCCCAGGACTACGGTTTAAAAGTGGATTCCGAACCACTACAGACATCCATGGCACCACCAGGACTCGAAAACCCTAATACCGAGCGCCAGACACTCGGCCATTCAGGCCCTACCACTGAGATATACCCCCATCAATAATTTATCTACTTAAAGTAAATATACAGTACATGTACTGTTGTGTAAAGTATAAAACTTTCAATTAACTTGGAGGAGAGTGCGTACAAACTCTACTTTCACGTCCTAAACTGCAGAAACCTAACCGCCATTCATTTGGAATTTAATTTGCCCTCTTGACACCCTATTACCCCTCTTAACAGGTTACCCGGCACCGCACCATCCTCCAAATTGTTACTTCCACCCCGCAAATGATGGCCCCCTTCCCCCTCTGTACCTGTGAGACCTTTTCCTAACCTTGATCTCCGCGGGGGCAGCTCACTGAGAAGGGGATGATTTGTTAGGCGGCCTGGGGAAGAAGCTGTTCCTTTCTCGGGAGTACAGGTGTACATTGAAGTCTTTGTGGACAACCTTGTACTCCGCCGGCTTAGCGCTCTTTGTGCCTTGTTTGAGGGGAACGCCCCTCGGTGCCTAGGGAAAGGAATTTTGGGATGAGAAATTCCTCCGAAAATCCCTATTTTGAAATGTAGGAAGGATTGCAGCGGATTCTTTCTAGGAAAAGGGAAATAGGAAGGCAAAGTGGATTTGCAAATGTTTAACATTCCAAGGATTATTTTCATGCAAACGTAAGCAAAGTTAAACAGTACCTACTTTTGTCCAAAAAAGTAAAGACCATTTTCAATTTAAAATTCCCGGGCCTTATGGAATTTCAATTTTTCTTCTTTTTTTTTAGCTTGCTGGCACTGTCCTGACATCTTTGTGAAATTTGGATGTCAAAAATATTCATTAGTGTTTGAGTTACGCTTGGTTTTGTGGAGACGCCAAAACTGATTCAGGCTGCATTTTGAAATGTCAGAATTCATTGAGCAAAGAACTTGCATTAAATTTTGTTTGGGGAAACATATAGAATGTTGCAGAAGGTATTCCGGTGAACATTCCTGTATCGGAAAGAAATGTTTACAAGTAGTATTAACAGTTTAAAAGGCGGAGAACGCGTTAAAGACGAAAAGTCCTCTGGTCGACCATCCACCCCAACTGACGAAGCTCACATCCAAATAATTAAAGATTTTGTGTTTGCACACCATCTATTTACAATTAGAGACCTTGTTGAGGATATTGGAATTTCAAAAGGATCGGTCAAATCTCGATTGGTATCGAAAACACTAAATACTCCAGCTCACACTGCATTGATTCTTTTCGTGACGTTTTCGCAAAAAATGAAAACCCATGTCGTTCGATAACCGCCGTATACACCTGACTTAACATCATGCTACTCTGGCTATTCTCAAACTCAAAAGACCACCTGGGACACTGTGATTCGATTAATCAATGTGAATCGCTGCGCGCTTTGATGGCCATCCCTGCCGATGACTTTTAGCATGCATTGAGGATTAAAAAAAGTTGCCATAAATGCATAGTGTCCGGAGGGGGATTACTTGAAGGCGATGAAATAAATTTGAAAGAATAAATAAAGAGTTTTTTGAAAAAAATAATAATCGGTCTTACTTTTGGGCACAGTAGTAATTGATAAGCTTGAAAGAAAATAAATAGTAGTAAATAAATAAATTTTGTCAAAATAATATCTTTTACCTGAAATAAAAACAGAATTGTGTCTTAATAAGGCCTTTTTTGGGTTAAGAAATCTGTTTAAATCACATTTCATATGCAGAAAAACTAAATTCTGTTATATAAAACCCTTATTAGACCTATTTTGGTGAATGGTTCTGAAAACTCTGATTTTGGCAAGATCTGATGAGGCCCATTTGGGCCTATTTGAGCGAGGTTGTTTGCTCCAGAAGACGGTGTTGACGAAGACGGTACAGTACATAAAATATAAATGCAATAAAGACCCAGATATTATAAAATTCATTAAGATCAATAGATTAAACTGGGTTTTCGTATATTTAGAACTACCGATTTAAACCCTGTAAAACGGTTTGTTTTTGTCAAAGCCACAGGGACACAGAGGAAGAGGACGACCTTAAGTTGGGTGATGGGTAGACGCAGTTGAAAAAGATTTTTTCTGTACTGAAGGTTAAGAACTGGAGGACCACATCGTCACCCAGTGGAATGCATGGAAATCACTTCAAAAGAAAGTTTAGACCACTCTTGATGATGAAATAAATAAAATTAATGACGACAGTAATAATAGTAGAGAATTTTTAATCAGTAAAGGTTTTTTTTTTTTTTTTTTCCTTTTCGGTTGGTGTTGTTATATCGATGGCCTCGTATACCACTTCTTACCGTTACGTTACGTTATAAATCACAAACAGCTCCTCAACCCTCAAAACCTCTCATTTTGTAATAATTGTCATTAACTGTCTTTTCATTTGTATTTCTAATAAATTTTTGACATTGTAAAGACTCTATGAACTCCCTGTAAATTTCCAAAAAAAAAAAAAAAAAAGGGGGCAAACAATGTCCAAGTGAGAGCATTATTATTATTTGTTGTTGTAGTTTTTTCATTTATGTAGGCCACGAATTTGCAATAAAAGAAAACATTGCTTCCCAGAGGGATTTTTTAAGGGTAATTGCAACGCATTTGCAAATTGTTTTTGGGTGAGGTACCAAAAAACTTTCTCCTTACTGTCGCTGGCAGACATTTGAATTGGCTATCATAACCCTCATCGAATCTGCATTGTTCTCTAAAAGCGGTAACTACAAGGTATCGAATGATATGCGCACGAGTACAATAATCTCATTTCTCAACCTTTTAATGCAGGGTTAAATAAACATCAGCTTCCCAATTTCCACTCGTGAAGAATGAATTAATTGAATCAAATTGTATTAATTTTTTCTAACAAATTGAAGGATCATATATTAAACTTTTTGTATGCTTTGTATGCTCACTGTTTTGGGGGTATAATTATTATTAATTTTTAGAGAAATCTGTTAATATCTTGTAATCATGAGAGAATAAGCAAAGTTTCTTTTTTTTTTCAAACATTTGCATTCTATTGGTCTTAATACTTACAACCTCATTCACACCAAAATTGAAAATCAAGAACGGTAGACAATCAGACTCCCCACTTCCAACAACGGCGTTATTCCACGTGATTTAAGGCCAAGGTCAGTTCATGCATTGGAGATTTGTAAAATATGAGATGCTTTCGTGGTGGAGTAGGGAGAGCATATGCGTCCCACACAGTCGTTCCTGAAACTGGTAACCATGGTTTAATGCATTCAGAACCACTACAGGCATTTATGGCACCCACCAGGATTTGAATCCCCGGAAACGCCCTTACGGCACCGAGCGCCAGAGCTCTAGCGTCACTGACCATCAGGCCCTCGGCAAATGCTTAGGCCAAGCTGCATTTTTTCAACGCAATGTTATACCACGTCAGCGGGAAAAGACAAAAAGACACGCTTTGTCCAACCCATACTGTGGAATAAGAGTACAGGTAAAATTGGTTAGAAAACCTATTTATTTATTCTTGCAGCTGTGAATACTTATTAGAGTTTCTCATTTTGATATGATTTCAGAACTGTCTTCAAATAAATGTCCTTAACTGATTTCCATAACGGGCTCAATACAAAAAGACGAAAATAAGTAGCACTAATTAATATTTACATTCCCACTGCCTATTATTTTTAAACTTAACCCCATCACTTTTTTTTACAGCAAAGAATTGAATTTGAGGAATTTCTGGCACAAAATGTTGAGCCAGGTAGCGCTTCTTTTGGTTCAACTTATATCCGCAAACCTTTTCTTTTCTAAATGAAACGACCACGCTATATAAAACATGCTCAAACTAACGGACGCAACCGGCAACACCTTACCCGCCGATGTGCAACATCCAAATGGAGATCGACTTGCAAAAGCTCACTAGTTATGGTAGAAAACAAATATCGGACTAAAACAAATGCATTTGTAGTGTTTTAATTTTTTTTTATCGTTTCAGTACTCTGCACACTCTCACATTTAATGTTACAATATATTTTTTGCCAAACAAGTGTTTAGTATCGCTTGATTATGTTATATACACCGAAGATAAAAGTCATGGATACCTCTTATCGTGTCGGTCCTCCTTGGCCATGGCGAAGCGCAGCAACTCGACGATGGACTCACCAAGTCGTTGGAAGTCTGCAGAAATATTGAGCCATGTGCCAGTCTCGATAGACGTCCATAATTGTGAAGAGCGTTGATGGTGGTGATTTGGGCACGAAACGACTCGGATGATGTCCTGCTAAAATGCTCGATGGATCATGTCGGGCGATCTAGGTAATAGATCATTTCGTTGGAATTGTCCAGAATGTTCTTTTCAAACCAATCACAATGGTGTTGTGGCCGTGCAATGGCGCATTGTCATCCATAAAAATCCCATCGTTGTTTGGGTACATGAAGTCCATGAATGGCTGCAAGTGACTCCGCGCTGAACATAAGCATTTCCAGTCAATGTTCGGTCCAGTCGCACCAGAGGACCAAGTCCATGCCATGAAAAACAGCCCACACCATTGTTTTGTTTCACCCAACCAGCTTGAGCCTGAAAAATTTGCTGACAGTTTGGTCCATGGTTTCGTGGGGTCTGGTGCCACACTGAACCCTACCATCAGCTTCTACCAACTGAAATCGTGACTCATCGACCAGACCACGGTTTTTCCATTCATCTAGGGACCAACCGATATGCTCACGTGTGCCCACGAGAGTCGCTGCAAGCGATGTCGTTCTGTCAGTAAAGCGTACCTCTCGAGTAGGTCTTTTCGGAATAGCCCAAGAAAGCCAAACCGCACAGTTCTAACAGACAAGTCCCCTGTACGTCCCACATTGATTTCTGCTGTTATTTGACTCAGTGTTGCTTGTCTATTAGAATTTACGACTCTTGCAGACGTCGCCGGTCCTGGTCGTAAGGCGGCGGTTGACCTCGTTCGCGCCGTCCATGGTGGAGGTGATTGTTATGCTCCGAAATTTCACACTTCCTGGCACACCTCTTGACACAGTGGGACCTTGGAAATGTTGAACTCTCCCCCTAACGATTTTTGAAACACGACCCATGCGTTCAGCTCCAAAGTGCCCAGCACCTCGTCGCGGTCAAATACCGTAATGCCCAACCCATGAATAACTTGAACAGAAAACGAAAGCTTTTTCCCCGCGGTTTTACCTCAGCAAGGCATACCTTGCGGTTCCCACGCGGATGCTACCAAGCATCTGAAATTCTGCAATACTGTTATCCCATGATCTCTTGTCACTTCAGGGCTGTTTTTCTTGAGCATGGAACAAATAAATAGGCAAAGGCCACTAAATGTAATAATTCACATAAAGCTTTCATTTTCACTCTAAAATGCTCATAGTGGTTCAAATCTAATCTGAGATATGGCGAATTTTGCCAAAAGTGGCCCGCAAAGTTGTGGATGTACTTCAAAGTGGTCTCGCAAGATCACTCTTACATAACACTGTGCCTAGTTTCAGCTCCGGTTGTAACTCGTGAAAATATCACTCAGGACACATAAAGTGCCAGTCACCCTGATGATCAGGACCCTACAAGAATAATAATAAGTGATAATAAATTCTTATTTATTGATTATGCTATTAATTTTCTTTTTAATATTCGATTTCTTTTATTTATCCAATTTATATTAATAATAAGATGTTCTTTGTTTAAAAATCTGAAACTTTTAATTCAGTCCAGACATCTTTTTTAAAATGAAATGTATTCTAACAAATGCTTTATCTTCCCAACCAGACAACACTGAGTCATATTTGATAGTTATACTATACTCAGCAGAACCTCGACATACATTTGTCCTGCAAAAAAAAAATGTATAGTAGAAAATTACATACAGAATATATTCCCATGTTCCAATATGGATATCCTTTGAACGGTATATGAGATGAAATGCCGCAATAGCATCTGATGGCAAAAGAGCAAAGTGGATAGCGCGAACCTATTTTCCATACTCGAATATATATTATTACCCATTTCTGTAAAGGGATGGGCTGAACTGCATAAAAGTGATATACTGCAGCACCCTAGTGGCGACTTTAAAACAAAACGGATAGCATAGAAATATTCTCCAGTTTTTGTCAAACACACACAAAAAAAAAAAAAATCTATAAAAATAGCTTTAGAGGAGAGCAAACACACATACAGAAGAATTATGTATTATATTAATATATTTTTGTTATTAGGATATTCTGCATTTTTACAATTCCTTTGAGTTTTAACATATGAAATCTCTTAAGCCGGATTCTACCAGATACCAAGATCGCACGTGCAATGCAAGCCAATCTTATAGAAAGCTTGCCTCTCCCATTCAATCCGAGGCTATGGATTGGCCGGATGCTTTGTAACTTCAAATTTGAGCCGGTGGCAGGTCCGGCTTCCGATTGATATACTGTGTGCATCATTCGATGACGACTTGGCAACAAAAAGGATAGCATAAGAATATTCTCCCTCTCCATGTTTAATCAAACAATAATACTCATCAAAATCGATTCAGCCGTGTTTAGGAGGAGTTCAGTGGCAAACAATTATATATAAAAAGAAATGTAATATGCATAATAATTTTTTTGTGTAGGCTATGGCGCTCGGCACCACAGGTTTCTTGGTTCGAGCCGGCGGTGCCGGATGTTTGTAGTGGTTCGAAATCTTCACTTTAAACCGTAGGTCCCGGTTCTGGCCAGGATCTGTAGAGGCGTTGCGGGGGCATTGTTACCCCGCGTCCGTGGTTTATCTTCCAAGTTACGCGCGCGCGGGTAATGCAAAGTGAATAACGTCTGTGCAGCGCTTTCTTGCTCCTCAAAGGCATCCAAGACCAAAAGCTATGTATCAAGTGTTTGCACAGCTGCATTAGAATGTA